>JASANE010005601.1:0-83049 GCA_030248225.1 Trileptium ribeirensis | reverse complement strand
CTAGAATACCGTTGTATATATTCGTATATATAATGAAGAATATTGTGCAGAATATAGTTAGAACTTTGATATAAAAATATTGTTCAACAAACAACAGGCATTATTTACAGAGTGAAACTCAATTCTATAAAAAAATTTGCCTTTTAGTATTTATTGTATGTAGTGCAAAACATTTGTCAAAATGAATTGTCACATGGCAACAGGACATTACGGATCAAGTCAAATTTCCCCCTCGCATGATTGTAAAATTATTATAAACCTAAGCTTTCTTAGCCCAGGCCTAAACCTAAGTCTAAGCGTAAGCGTAGGTTCTTTTCCATTATCTCTCCCAACCTAAATTTGGTAAATTTTGAAGATACATCCCCCCTTGGCAACCCAAAAATTTTTTCTTCGGAATATGGTCATTTTTTGCACCATTCGACTGATCTTGATGAGAGAAATCTATTGGCGTGTAGCATATTGAAATTTACTCCACCGTTAGAAAGTTATGATGGCCCAAGTAACCCTGAGGGGCGAAAATAAAATACAGGCCATGCCGTTCTCGATATACTAAGCCTAAGCCTTTAGTCTTAGCCTAAGCTAAGCTCCTTATATTAGACATACACTAAACCTAAGCCTAAGTCGGGAGGCAGCCGCCCCCGAACCGCCTGCTCTAAGCTGTTCCATTTTTAACGTTATAACGTAACGCCCTCAGGGTCACTTGGGCCTTCATACCTTTTTAACGGTGGTGTAGATTTCAATACCATTGGGACCTCAAAAAATCGAAAAAAATTTTCATGGATATGGGTAAAATGAGTATTTTCTGAACCGCTTTATCGAGCTGAATCGATTGGTACCAGTTCTGTATCTTTAAAATTGACCAAATTCGGGCTGGGGGAAAATGGAAAAGAACCTAAGCGTAAGCTTAGCGTAGGCTTGCAAATAAACTTTATATATATGTTTGTCCTATCATACTCATGTTAAGTTTCCTCCTGTCTCAGGAAATCTTGACATCATCCTAATTTCATTGTCTTGCCATTCTGTTTGAAATCTCATAACAACATAGTTTAAATTGATCTCTAATAATTAAAAACCTACAACCCTCCCAAATTTGTTCTTTAGCACGCTATAGCTATAATTAAACACTGGATTATAAAGTAGCCATTGAGAATTTTACCAGATTTCCCTCACAAAACAGTGCTGGATAGCGCACTTTGACATGAGTACCGTATTTGCAAAAACTTGAGTGTTCATTTGTGAGCCAAGGCTAAGCTTAGGTTTAGGATTAGACGTAGGCTTCGCTTAGCCTTAGAATTTTCAACAAAACTTTATACGATCAGCCTAGGACAACTAAACATGATGCTCTCGGGGACAAATTAACATGATCCATCCAATTTACCGATGTTTTTAGTCGACAAAACTGTCTAATGCCCACCCATGATTTGCACAACATAAAACACGTATATCACTCGGTCACTCGATACGGCAGTGCAATACCGAAACCAGGGTCGTATCCAGGTTTTCTGATTGGGGGATGCAGACACCCCTCCACACCCCGTCCTAGTCCCGTGATGCCGGAGGCGCGCGGTAAATTATGGAAAAAGGGACAATTTGGTAAAAAGCAAAAATTGGATAAAATTAGAAAAAAAAAATCGGGGAAATTATTGGCAAAAAAGGGGAAAAATTTTGTAAAAAAATAATTTTTGGCCAGGGTGCCCTTAACAATTTTGCCTTCAGATGTCTGATTGGGGGACCGTTCCCCCTTCTATGGATACGCCATTGATCGAAACTGTATCTAAACCCGAAATGTTATATGTGTTTTACATTTCAGTTATATATACTGCCTTATCGGACCGTTCCCCCTTCTATGGATACGCCATTGACCGAAACTGTATCTAAACCCGAAATGTTATATGTGTTTTACATTTCAGTTATATATACTGCTGGAATATTGATCTGTATGGGCAATAATCACCGGAGTTAAATATCGCTAACCGTATAAAAATTTTGTTTGAAGTCACACTGTCACCATCGGTCTTGGAAACGCCAAGCTTAGTTACTACAGCTGTAGCTTAGCGCCGTAGGTCCCAAACGAACATTAATTTAAGAAGGAACGGGAATTGAAAGTAAACTTCAGAGCAGAAGCACCTATCGTCGTAATAATCATCCCATTTTTCACATAAGATGTATTATGTTATATCCATCGAGCCTCCTGTATATATATCGTCCAATAGTTTCATTTTAGTGGAAATATAATAATCGAAATGTGATTAAAGTAGTGTCAAAAACTAGTTATGCAAATGTAATTAATTGTGATATCATAATTTGGAAAAATGGAAACCAAATAAAATTAAAATGCATAAATGCGACAGCTGTAATTTTGGTACAGATCGACGGACTTGGTAAATCGTTTCGGGTTTCAGTGATAAACCAGCCTACCTTTATGCCAAAATCGACACAAATTTCGATGTGGTAGTTCGTAACTTTATAATAGATGGATCGATTTGGCTGAAATTCCCAAAAAATTATGTTCTATAACGAAATTATATATTTACTAAAAGGAATATTTCCGCAATCAATATTTATTGCAGATGAGTAACACGCTCCAGTCTGTTATTTTAGGCCAAGTTCAGATTATACTTCGGTGTTTTTGTCTTTAACTGTGCAATGTGTTCATCAAATAGACTCAAATTTACACAGTGGGAACAATGCCACATGACACACACCTCTAATCTATAGCCATCGTTCCGTATTGCCTAGGGTGGAAGCATGAAGGATTACAAGTGATATTTTGGACCAAAATTTAAAGAAAAAATATTCTGGTCATACTATTCGATTTGGCTTCTACTTTCAGTTTCCGCATGGTGTTATGAAATTTCAGAATGAAACATTTAATGTTATTACTGTAATAAAGTCCATTAGGAGATATGGGATCAAACTGCAAACTCTATAAAACAATATAGTTAAAGGCGTGTTCACACGCTCAAACTTTTTGCTCAAATTTTAATCAAAATTTGAGCTCAAATTTTGATCAAAAGTTGAAAGCATCTTTTTTGCTTATTTTGCTAGTTTGAAGGTGTGAACACTGTTCAAACTATTCATGAATATTTTTGTAGCCAACCATGGACGAGATGTATTACCTCAAAAAGCTTGAACTCAAATTTTGATCTCAAATTTTAAAATATCGTAATTTTTATTTAAAAATCACCTTCAAATTTTGATTAAACTTTGATGAAATTTTGAACTCAAATTTTGAACATGTGAACGCAGCTTTAGAACTAAAAATTATCAATTTTGCATTTCTCATCATAGCAGAGGCAAGTGTGTTTTAATTTGATTTTGTACTTCCTCAGATCATGCCAAATGTAGCGCCCTCATATTAATGTCCGTAAAGCTATCCTTTCAAACTGGGAACAATGCGGAAGAACCCATCATTTATATTCAGCGTTTTCCCTATGAAATATCGTTAATGATTGATTGTTTTCATTTGGCTTTGCTTATAGTTAACGTTTTAGCTACCAAATATAGGAATGAATTGAATGCTTATTTTGTCTGAAATTTCATATTTCATAGTGCTTCCTGGCATGTGTAAACTATTTATTTCGTCCGGATTTTCAGTACTCTGAAAAAATTCTGTGCATTGTTGCGTTTTCTTTGCAGTTGGTAATTAACTGCATTCCGACTAAAAACATAAGTTATTGCCCCATCTGTCCCAGTGCATGATCTTTTTTACCATGGAATTGCCAAAATACTAATTCCCAAGCAGTTTCCCAGTTTCCCGATACCGTTACTTGAGTATGTTTCCCGAAAAGGGCTATGAAAAGCTAATAATGTTTTAATTTCTTTTTAGCGCGAGAAACTTGGGATCTATAAAAGTTTTGAGACGACACATGTAGCAGTACGTACTTATGTAACCATAACGGGATTTTAACTACATTATCACGTTTCGACCTCAACTCGACTGAAGCTATACAGTTTCCAAAAATTAAGTTCCACTGGGTTTGTTGTATAGGTATTTGTTGATTACAACGAGTGCTTGTAATTATTGTGTTAGTTGTGTTATTTTGGGGTTAACAAAATACAGAACACAAACATTGACATGTGAGTGCGCGGCTACAGGTAATACGTGATACGGTATTATATGTACGAATATGTCATGCATGCTTTTTTGACATTTTATATAGGCGTTGAAATACATATCTTTTGTACATTTGGCAGGAGCATTTTTAAAATTTAGCTAATTTTCAGAGGGCTTTACTACTGGGACAACGAATTTACAATAGTTTTGTGTGTCTAGGACATAATTTAAAAATATATCTGATTTGAGTGTTTGGGGTTGCATGCCCTAATCGTTAGGCCTACATGAGCGGTTATGAGCATGTGTATCTGCTAGATTTTCAGATAAAATCATAAAACTTCTTTATACTTAAGAGTTCGGAGAAAATAAAATTGCGCATCAGGCCCCTAGTCGGCCTTAGAAGCTGCACATCAAGGTGAGTACGGTTAGCAGTTTATGGGTTTTTTACGTGTAGCGTTCGTTTGTAATTTGTTGTAATTTGTGAAATATACGGTCTGCATTATAAGTGTTACACATTAAGGCCGTAGTAATGGGTCATAAAATAAAGCAACCCTTGGTACTCGCATTGGTGTATTTAGTAGTAACCTGGTGTTAGTGCGTGAGTAATCTACAGTGATACTAACAACCTCTAGAGCGACATAAATTACACACATACATCACGCGTGCTTATAGGAGGTAAAATTACCCCTGAGGCTACAACTTTTCCACTTACCGGTGTCCAAGCCCTTGCCCAACACATAGTCGGCGCTGAGAGCGCCGCACCCAACTCCACCATGGCAATTGACCTGCCCTCTCAGCCAACTGTGTTACCCTACCTTCTTCGGAGACCGAAGGCGTCCCCTTTGAGTACCCGGCTACCCCCCTTTCACTTCGGACCTCGGTCCACGTATGACATGTCTATAACTATTATAGTATATATGTTAATAAATAAAATGTATATAACAAGACATAATAATGGTAACGTAGATTACAATCTGTGCCAATATAGTTTGCATCTAATTTTTCGAAAAGTTGGATATTCACAACGTACATCTGAACACCAGATTTTTCGGTCTCATTATATGAATCATGTCTTTGTATAAAAATCCAACATGACCTGATAAACTAAACATAAAAGTTAACCAAGTTTTATGTGTTTCCTATCGCATACAACGACATAATTCAAATCATCTCATTTTTAGTTTGTATGTATATGAAAATGAAAATTCCGCCTGCCGGCGCTGAGGTGTTATTTCCGAAATTTTCAGCCGTTATTTCATTCACACTCCGCAGTGTTAACTGCACCCAGGGGTGGCGCCTCAGCAATCATCATTTTCGCACGTATTCTACTCAATTTATCGACCCCGACTGCCATACAAGGATAAGTGATCCCGGGCCTGATAGATTATCTGACCTTGCGGACGTAATTCCAAAATGCTACCAAATGTGCCTCTTATCCTGCTTTTATATATGAATAACAGCGGAAACTTTATAAACTAATTAAAAGGCATAGGTACTATGCGGTGCCAAAAAGACGTTATTCGCCACACATCTGGCGTCGGTCTTGTTATAACAAAAGCGCAGCATTGAGCATTGTTACACAATTGGCTTTGGGCGCTGAGTTTATTCTAACGACTATTTAATGAAGCATGAACCTCCTGAAAACCCACGGAAAAACAATGACGTCAATCTCTCCGGGTTCTACAGTCAAGAACTCACTCATCCCATGCATCAGTAAATGAAGTATTCAAGGCTGTCAAAGGAGTCAAAAGTGGAAAACCGCCATGTGAAGACACATTCCACATGATAAGCTAATAACGAACCTTGAGCGGATTTTTGAAATCTTGTAGAAAGAGGTGATTCGTGACGGCTGAAGGGCTACAATATTTATCATTTTCCACAAAAAGGGATAACCTGGACTGCTCCAACTACCACGGCACTTTTCTGCTGAATAATGCATTTACACAGTCATCGCTGACTGTTTCAAAAACCATCGCCATATTTTTGGAAGGAACATCGGTGCCGTTTGTCAAAGTCGCAATAATATAGATCAAACAGCATGATTGTGCTACTTGAACGAATTATCGAGGACCGGTCACCGTTGCATTTGTGGAGTCAGAGGTTGTCTTTGATTCCGTCCACCGCAAGTCGCTGTACAATGTAATAGATGTTGACGGGGTTCCATTCAAACTACTTTCGCTAATAAAGACAATATTCGAGCTGTCTGCTCGCTGAGTACACACTGGTAAAAATCTCTCTGCACTTTATGAGGGAAATCAGGTGTACGGCAGACAACGATCTAGTCGTCAACCATATTTATGCTGTGGTCTGTGTCACGCAAACAGCATTGAATTACCAAGACGACGACATCTATAGCGCAGCGCATGACCGTTTCACTGATCCATTGTATGCCGACGACAGCGCCATCACATCTCCTTCGCTAGATCAACTGTAGTTAATTCTGGACAAAGCCGGCAATGTCACTAAACGCATCAGGCTGGCAATAATTGACGTCTAAACTAAGGTTCTGACACGTTGTATCAACACGCAAAGCAATATTCGGCTAAACAACACGGTCATCGAACACGTGGACCGCTTCCAGTTGGGCAGTGTTTTTGGCACGGGCTCATACACACTGGGGATAGTTAACCGCATCAATCGAACAAGGATTTCATTTGGAGCAATACGATAGCTATAGCGATCGAACCATGTGTCAACAGCAACAAAAATAACCGTCTACAATGCTACAGTTCAACCGATACTCTGCCAGAGCGGAACGTCACATAGGCTAGACACATTTGTGGGCGCATTCTTGGCTGAGCTTCATTGAAGTACTCGCTATGATGTCCTGTTGCAGCACAGGCTCAAGCAACTTGGCAACGTACCACACATACACGAACATTGAATCAAGCGCAAACTTGTCCGCGCGCCTCCCCTATCTAAGTAATGGAATCGTCGCCGGTTGAGAATATTTCCCTGTACTGTAAAAAATCTGAAAAATAAAATGTTAATTTATTCTTAATATTTCAAAATTTCATACTAATCAAAAAAATGATTATAAAATATATGAATAAAAATAAGACTAAAGTATTTAAAAATGAAACTAAGCTGTTTTACATGTATCGAGCTTTGTTTTTATTGTGTATAGTGGGTTGTTTCGTACTGTTTATGGGTATTTATTTTAAGTGTTTTGATATCTATGGTGATGTGATTTTTGATAACAGGAAACTCAAGAACTGACTGTCATACGCGAGTAGCGTCAAAGTCCGTCTCCTGTAGTTTTTCAACTTTTATCATCAACATCAGCAGAATCACCGTACCTGTACTTGGAAATGCGCTTCGTGCAGCAAGTTTGGTGAAATAGCTCAAGTGTCACTTGAAAAATTCGAAAAATTTCAAATTCAGTTTTAAACTACATATATGCATGCACCATAACCACTAAAATAATTATATAAATAAGTTAAATAAATGAATATTTTTAACGAAAAAATTATTTCATTTAATACAAAGTAAAAACTACGGGTACTTATTACTGCCGTTAAGATGCAACGTGGATATTGGATTTGTTAAGATTTGTGCAAACAATAATTGGTATCATATCATGTCATATTTTTCTCCATATGTGTTCAAGGTCTGATGTCTCAAAAAGCGGAGTTCGGCCTGCGGCGTCCCACGGACTTTCAGACAGTTTGTGGCACATATCAGCGTGGATTGTAGTAGGAACTGGGGACGGGGGGGGTCGGGTAACCAGCCAACAGGGGCGGCGCCTCAGACGAAGCAACCCTGTCAGCTAATGGAGGAACTTAACATGACTAGTAATATCCAATAAATGGGCAAACATTTTATATTCAACTGTGAGCCCAAGCTAGGCTAAGAGTTAGTGTTTGGTATACTGATAGAAGTTTCATCACCGACTATAGACATGATCTACTGGAAGAGAAATCTTGACATGAACCATAAGTGGAATTATATATAGAAATGCATTCAGTAATATATTTTTAAGGTAACTATCCGTTTTCCAAATTTCCTGTAGACAGTTTGAACTTTTTAGTTTACATTATATACGAGCAAAAATATTCGTTCATACTAAACGTAGAACATTGGACACATTGCTTACCTAACCATATCATCGAAACAAAATTGAGCTGCACAATTAGTAGTATTTTATTTTCAAAGAGCAGAAATTAAAAAAGCGCACTTTTCGACCAAAATCAAGTCGAATTTTATTGTTTTCGTCTTGGAATTGTAACCGTTTGATTGATGTGATAAAAATTTTCAAAGTACAGTAGATATGTGATTTGCATAGCCAAGCACAATATATAACCAATAACCGCACTGACAAAAATCATACAATAATAACTCAAGCAATTTTGTGTCACAATCGCTCAAACATTGCTGACTTTACTAAAACTTGCGACTGAATAGCGATACTTCACTTAAATTTTGATAGTTTGCGCGGTTTTAGGCTATATACTATATCGTTAATATTTTTCCAATATCGTCGAAACTATGAGATAGACAACAACATTACTTCGCACCAAAATGATTGCATATTTTAGAGTTATCATTTGGAATATTTGGTTAGATTTGGACTGTGAGCCTCTTGTTTCTGCGGCAGGCGGATTCTGCTGACCTCGTCTCAGTTCCAGTTTTAGTTTGGAAATAAAGTGTGAAAACGTTTTCCGGGCCGGCATCAGACTAAATTTTGTGTTTTATCATCAGTATCATTGCAGTGAACGGTCCGACTTGATTTAAGGTGCAGCTAGCTATTGGTGATTATGCATTAAATTACTCAAGCTTTCTAGTGACCAGCCAATAATTCTCAACAACGTTGTGCTAAAGACAACGATCTCAGATAAGCGTCAAGCAGCTACAAAATTTGCCTTAAGTTGAGCAATTTATATTTGTTTTAACTTAATTTTAGCTAGCAATATGCCTATGTGTACGGAAACGCTCGCTAGAAAACCAATACAGTCGGTTTTTGGATTTCGTTTTGTGTAGCGCCGCACAAATCCGCTGTTCTAAAGCGATAGCGTGGCTAGATGATAATATTGTTGTTTTCCAGTAAAAAATAACACTATTTGTGCTTAAACTTTTTGCTCTCGATAGTTGCGAGAAGAAACCAGAGTTAACAGGTCGCCTCTTCATGAACAATGTACGCCTAGCTCACTCGGCTCGCTTTGCGATGTAAACAGGTTTGACTGTCATTCTCTTAAGATATCAAACCAGACTTGGCTCAGCTTATAAAATGCTACCTAATAATAGAAGTTTGATATTATTAGAAAACCGAATATATAATAAACACTGCAAATTTGTAAGTATTTTCGATCAAATGTGAATTAGAAATTAGTGAGCTAAACACAACTCTAACTCAGGAACTCTGCGATGGATAAAATGACTCACGCTGAGTTAATTTTATAACTCAGACTTCCTGAGTAAGATTTTTCTAATTCATTCTGAGCTACATCAACTCAGTCCGAGTTGGAATTTTAACTCACACCTGAGTTACGCTCTAACTCAGCAGTAAATGTAGGTCGAACTTGTTCGGATACGGCCCGATACGGCTACAGACCTGTGAAACGATACAACTCACGTTGAGTTAAAATTATTTAGGCAAATTTGCAATGTAAATGCCTGCAGAAAAACTATATATAAATACATTTAGATATTTTAAGAGAGGCATGCTCAGCTGGTTTTGCTGTTAGCTGAATATTCTTCTGCTACTTAGCTGTTACAATTATGTTTGTTGTTTGAGAAAGGCGGAAGAAATGAATGATCTTCTATGAGCCGACTTCAGACTGTCTAGGTATACTAGGCTCGGCTCTCACAGACTGACGTTAAGCTCGGCTAGGTTCTTCAGTTACCTTACGCTGGGTCGGCTCGGCCGCAGAACGGCGTAGAAGCACCTAAATTTTCCCGTTTAAGTTTTAACTTCTCATATTTAACCTTGGCCCACCATTCAACCAACGGTCGTAAACTATATCAGTTTAGGGAAATGATGCAGAATTTACTAGGTAGATTGTTTTAACAGAACAAAGTTTTGAAATCATGAGTCGCATTCGACAGTTGAGCTTTGGAAATATCTTGTATAGGATACCTGTTTTGCTCAGCTTTTTTAAGACTCGCAGTACTAATGTTCGATTTGCCACATACAAGTTGTTCTATATTATAACCACTTAGGAGCTCATGTCAGTCACTCCGGCAAGAATTACCTATCTAGGTCATACAGTGTTCGGTATTCAGCTTATTAAACATTACCTTCTTTCAATCATACAGTCTATGTTTTAACTCGTTTTGTGAACAAAAATTTGTTCAGTTTCGTTTGGGATGGCAATGTTCGCGAATGCTGAAAACTAAAAATTTTAACAATGTTCGTGTTGGCGAACAAGACGAATCCTGAATTAGTCAATGTTCTAAACAGCAGTAAACCGTTTTCTACTCATGAGAAATCGCCAAAATTCTGTTTCGAGACAGTAATTTCTGGCAGTCGGATTCCACTTTGTCCAATTTTCGTTAACGAAAAACCGTGCCAAATCCCGTTTGTTCCGTAACAATGGTTTTCGATTCCACATCGCTGTGACAAAATAGGATGGCCGACGGGGTCATGTTAAGTTTAGGAGGCGCACGTAAGTGTAGCATTATCCCAGCTGCTAATTTGTCAGTAGTTGGGCTAAGTATCATTTAAATAAGATTACATATCATGGATACATAAATGCTAGGTAACAAACATAATATATACAACAAAGGGTTGGATGGATTTTGAAATGGGATCACTATATCGATGAGTTCTAGTATTCTATTGGAAAGTCCACCTTCCTTTCTAGTATTCGCGCCTTATCTGAAAAAGGAGCAATTATTTGGCTGTTTTACGTTGTAACATGCAAAATTGGTAAATGTTAGTAGAGACTTGTTTAGGTCTGTAACAGATGACGGATTTTACTGCGTTTCACTTTTACCTTATATAACAATATGAACATACATTGGCGACCTCCGAAACGCCAGAGTGGATAGCAGGTGCGCCGGGCTGGAGGTCGTCGACAAGACAGATTAGCGTGTGCGACGGGGCGGAGGTCGTCGCCTAGGCAGGATAGCGTGTGCGACGGGGTGGAGGTCGTTGCCTAGGCAGGATAGCGTGTGCCACGGGGTGGAGGTCGTTGCCAGACAGAATAGCGTGTGCGACGGGGTGGAGGTCGTTGCCTAGACAGAATAGCGTGTACGACGGGCTGGATGTCGTCGCCTAGGCAGAATAGCGTGTACGACGGGGTGGAGGTCGTCGCCTAGGCAGAATAGCGTGTGCTAGGGGCGAATAGGTCGTAGGGGTTGCTTAAAAAGTTGACGAACTTCCCTCAGACTTGATTCTCCCGTCGTAGACCCAGTTTTGCCAATTATACCTCTGCTTTCAGCTGATTTGTGCCTATTTCGCCAAAATGTTTTCGGGCAAATTGTTTAGGCCGCCTTACGATGACTTCTTTTTCTTTGAAAGGGGGTAGGTGGGTGCGTCTATAATTAATAATAATGCGTATATAATCGACGTTAGTTATGTAAGGCGGTGGGGGCGGGGGGCGGGACGGGAGAGCACATGCCCCTTTGCACCCGAGAGTCTCTTTTGCAGCTCTGAAAATACCTTTCGACAGCCTTAAAAGTGATCATGTTTACATATGCGAATGGATAAAAGCGTTTATAAACAGCTTTGCCGTTCACACTCCATCAATGCATGTTACATAAACTTAATTTATACTAAAGGATTGTTCACACGCTCAAACTTTTTGCTTAAATTTTGAGCTCAAAATATGATCAAATTTTAATAATAATTTGACCATAAGTTTTAAAAGAAAATTGCAATATTTCAAAAATTTAAATCAAAATTTGAGCTTAAGCTTTCTATGGTAATACATCTCGTCCATGATTCGCTACCGGAATATCCTTGAAAAGATTAAGCAGTGTTCATACGTTCAAACTTATCAAAAATGAAAAAAAAGATGCTTTTATATTTTGATGAAAATTTGAGCTCAAATTGAATAAAAATTGAGCAAAAAGTTGGAGGGTCTATGAAAACACCTTAAATATCCAAATTTGGTCTCATGTCAAAATCAGACATATACATGGTTTACTATCCAATCCAAAACAAAGACTAATCAGTACAGTTGTTTCCGTTATACTGCACGCCACGCACATTTTTTGTAGGTACATCGTATAGTTTGTTAAGCTGTGTATACATTTATTCAGCATTTCACGTATAGAATATTCGGCTGTCAGTAATATTTTTAGACATAATAATATTAACTCTGCTTCAATCAGGATATTTATGATCTAGTTTTGATGAAAAAATTTATATAGGCACTACGTACAGATATAGTTGTTTTTATGTGTTTTGTAAGCACAAGAGAAAGTTTTTAGTTTCTTTTATGAAAGCTTTTCCATGGTTGTTCTTATCTCACTGTAAATAATACAAGTTAAAAATGTCTCATTTTTCTATCTGTTGTCTCTGTATAAAAGAAATTCAACTTTCTAAGTATTTTGATATTGATACCGTTTCATAATCCCCGATTAAATTGGTATTTTATAATTAAAAATATTTTTTCAATACCGACAAACACATATTTTTCTTATAAACCGTAAGATTGTGATATCGTTTTCGCATCTTGTAAGAATGTCTATAATCAATAGGTATTAAGGGCGAGGCATACTAAATTGAAATGAGAATTGTCTTTGAGTCTAGTAACTGTTACGGATATATGCACACTTTAAGTTATGTTAACGGTTTACGTTTACGTTTATTGTTTACGGATGTATACACTACAGTACAGCAGATTTGAATAGTAATCTGTATGCTTGCTATTGCTTAGCGTTTCCCTTCATTAGGGTTCAATGCTAGTATTGAATGCGCAGTTACTACGAATTTAAAAAATCAATGGTACGAGGATAATCATGCATTATTGTTAATAAGCACGTGGGAATTTCTTGTAATGTCGGAGCTACAGACTTGTTTAAGTATAGTCAATGTGAGTTTTTCAATATGAAAATATTATATCCATTTAGTAGTCATGCATTATAACAAGTACCATACTAAGTTACAGATAGTTTAGTACACCATTATAATACATATTCGAAGTTCCAGGGCGGGTAGCCGGCTTCTCCGGGGTAGTGGAGGCTGCGGCGCCTCAAGAAGGATAACCCTCTAACTCCTATGAGCATTGTATCATCCATATTATGGGTAGATCTAAACACATCAACGTTTTCCAGCAGGTGGTCGTGTACAATTTTGTCTCTGAAAGCCTAAGACTAAGTGTAGGCCTAGTTCAATTTGATCATCAAATTTTTTTGGCCTACGGTACTCACTTTAAATGTTTTCCGACTGTTATAGAAAGAAAACTTGAGATGTTCGACATGACAAGTCAGTAAACTGTATTACTTCTGTGATCCTTGATAAACAGCTTGTTTCCACACCAGTAGGGACGTAGCATTCTATTCGAAAGTGAGGGAATGGTTAATTAATAAGTAGAGGGAGACCGTAGGAGAAAATTGCGGGTGCCATATGAGAAAAGTCCTATTTTTGGCGAAAAAGGGGGCCCCATCTTGTTGCGTGCCTGCACGCCAGCATTGTTTCCGCAAACTGAAGTACGTCTCCATCAACTTATATATCACACGAATAAACAATTTCCAAATTCAGTCAATTCTATCGTAAAATTTTCATATATTATTTCACTTTTTATATGTTACGCTCCAAGCGTTGAAGAGAAACAGAGGAAAGAAAAGAAATATATATTTCTTTATATTTTATTATCACTAAAATCACGAACAAAAACGAAGGTCGCCTTTTTTAAGGCTGTCTATTCGGATTCTGTGGGTTTTTTTGTAATTACGTCTGCATGCATGTTCTAGTATATAAATTTTAACAAATACAATCAAGGTCGTAGTTATATATAATAGACGAAGCTGATATTTATATGTAATTACGTGCAACCAATGAGACGTGGTTATTATCAATGGTTTATTTTAAGTCTTTACCTAAAATAAGTAGAAATGTAATATATATATGCGTGAACCAATGAACAAAATGATTTATATAGTACCACTACGATTATTCGTCAAATGGTATAGCAATATATAAAGCGAGAATTTAAAGACATTCGTGGTGAAGGGTGAACTGTCTTAAAATGAGTATCAAAACACAGTCGCGAATGATTTTGATAGGAGAAAACACGTAATACAGCACTTGGGCCAATTAGGGATTTGATCGGTGTTATACTGGATTATCCACTAGCTACGAAATCGAGTCATTATATTATGGCTAGTAATCGGTATCCCGATTATACTAGTTACCTCCGTCAATACTGGTTTGCGGATCGCTGTAATGAAAAACTGTTAGTTGGGTACGTTGTATGTATGCCAACACTCTGTAGAAAAGCATGAAGCTTGGTATATACTGCTATATAACATTTTGTCAATATTCCCATTCCAGCAGTACGACAGGCAAAATTAGCTGAAAAACCCCACCATATCGCCGAACAATATTACACACTGAACCTATGATGCACAGCATTATTTTTGTTTGTAATGTCATTATGAACGGCAAAGACAATGAAGTCATGGAGCTTGCTGCTTTAGCCTAATAAAGCAAGGTTTAGTAAGCGGTTTGGAAATTGCTTTTTGTCGCAGCAAGTGCTGTTTCAGCCTTACTGGTAACTCTGTTTAGCTTGCTGATTGGGTTTCTTCTGCGGTAACGAAAATATAGCAATCATGCTTCACAAAACGGTATTAATTAATCACACAATTATTGTCAAGATATCTACTGTTGTATTGTATAGCAATAATATAATCTTAATGTATCTCACTAAGAAAAGCTATCAGTTTCCGGTTTACAGCAAAACTGACGTTTTATCAGTTTTCATTTTAATACTGACGGCAATATCATAACAACCGACATTTATGCATACAAATGTATATTAAGTAATGAGAACAATAAAATATGAATTGAGTATAAAAAAATAAAGCTTCTCAATTTGAGATTTGAACTATGCGTCCTAAAACACTGACAGGTTTTGTGGTAAAATCGACTTTGTCGTTGCACATAATACTCCGAACGAAGTAACGTATTATTGCGCTGTAATACTTATGAAGCGCTTATTCTGCAATGCCGAATCGCAGCGCAACAGCTGCTAAATGTTTGGTCATAAAAAGCACCAAATACAGATAACAATTTCACACAGTAGATTGTCAAACTGACACTAATACAAACCTAATATTAATTGAGAATTCAATAACATGGCCACAGGATGTGAAAACTGGCCAATAATCTTGACCCCCAGTGACACGCCAGCTGGCAGTACATGACCTGTTTAAACCGTGACCCGCGAGCTAGATTCGTAAAGGTTATGATCCGGCTTCACTCGGATTTTATGCCGCTACACGCTATATTACAAACACATGGGATGTCATATTTAAACATCACGGCAGAGAACAATTGGGGAAAATGTAATCTGAACCGGGGCAATCGGCCCCAGGTATTTTCAGGACCAAGTTCCGTACTGAGGGCGCCCGGAATCTCATGCTCCCCGGGTATAATTTTGGTAGTTTGGAGACGCCAGTCAAGTGCCTATAAACAAGGTTGTATTAATATAATTTACACAAGAATTATATACGTTCTGAATAATTTTGCGTACGTCACAGACATATCGAAATGTTATGATTTGTGAAATTGACCACACAACAGGTAAATATTCAGAATGCGCTGGGATAATCCTCACGTATTGGGGAACGTTGTGACCCGCGTCGACCTGCAGGAAATCCCTAGAGAGTTCAGCTTTGACCCTCGGGGCATATTTTCAACTCCTGCGGCTACCATCTAGATCTATCACATAAGGCATGCCTTTGCCCGAATCTCAGAGCAACAGCTATTGATTTTGGGTCATGAAACACCCCAAAACTATGTTTAAAACAATAAATTTTCAAACGTATACAAATACTATCCAAATATTGTATGCGAAATCAATATCGCGGCTACCATCAAAGTTCGAGCACATAAGGTGGGCCTTGGGCGCAAAGTGGTATATATACTTCAGTTGGTAAACAAGCAAATTTCATGGTCCCGTTTAAATAGTAGCCACATACGGCAGGCAGCCAATAGCCATAAATAGGGGCCACAAGATTGTTAATCATGAGTAAATTGCATGCATCATTGTTCAGATGGTAGCTGTTTGAATGAATTTCTGGCCAGAATACTTCTTGTATTGTTGCTTCACTTAGTCAGCAAAGCAGAATCATCGTGAAAATTTTATCCACGCGACACCGACAATTTAGATCAACAAGTTTTCGTTGAAGAAACTGTGCGTTCCAGATCATAAAAACATCACGTTTGGGACTCACAGATTATTGAGGGTCTTTAGACTATAGAGCATTGCTGAAAAGTTAGTTGGCCTGTTCCCTGATGTTTCTTCGACCTCCCAAAGTGGGCCTTTAATCACTTTAAAAATACTATTCTGGCATATATGATCCACGAAGATACCTTGTACAGCTGCAATACAATACAAGTTTTATTCAGTTCCTATGGTACATTGCGAGACTTTACATTTATTGCAGTGCTCTGCTTCTGAAACGCGTTCGTACGACTCAAGAATGAATAATCATTAAACGTCGTCCGCACGGCATGCTTACTAGGGTTCGTAGAGCGCTGCCATATATTTTTATGGTAAGATAATTTTTAACGAAAGAAATGAATAATTATGGCAAAAGGGGGAGGGATACCTCGCCTCTTACATCTGCCTATAGTAGTTTGTCATATTACAAAAAATAGGTAATTACCAATGTGTGTTGTAGGGTCCCACAATCGATATTAAGGAGGCCACACGCCTACGCCGTGAGAATCCTCGAATCGTTAGGTAAGAAACTATCATGAATTAATGCAAACAGTTGAGTGTGACGCAGGGGTGTCGCCACAGCGGGCACCGGGGCGACGTGTCCTAAAGTTTGATATTGGTGCTCTCCAGTTTATAGCTACAACAAAATATTTTCCCCATGCCATTGTTAGATCACGTGTTGAGTTGACCCCACGATGCATGGGCGACGCCCTAATTGAAATTTTTTCCGGTGACCCCACGATGCATGGGTGACGACCTAATTGAAATTTTCCGGTGACCCCACGATGCATGGGCGACGCCCTAATTGAAATTTTCCGGTGACCCCACGATGCATGGGCGACGCCCTAATTGAAATTTTCCGGTGACCCCACGATGTATGGGCGACGCCCTAATTTAAATTTTCCGGTCACCCACGATGCATGGGCGACGCCCTAATTGAAAGTTTCCGGTAACCCCTTGGTGCGAAGCTTAACTCTCCGTGAAGTGTTTTGTCTATTGAGAAAGTCCTTCTTCACACCGCAACTTGAGAATGTCCTTGGTAAAGAAAGCTACGTAAAATACTCAATCATTAATAAATAATATATAAAACATATATATTTATGTATATTCAATCTTGAATTATAAAGAAAAGTTTACTGACAGTATATCTAAACAACAAATTATTGTGTTCCACATCTGCTTCATTTACTATTTCAATAAAATTATAATCATGTATTTATTTATATACCATATTTTTGTACTTATTCATGCAATATTGCTGGACTAGTGAGAGAGTTGTTGAAAAAAATATACTTATGTACACTGTGCACGCAATACATTTAATAAAAAATAAGTTTGTAAATATATTTTTCAATAAAGATATAAAGAACTAGGTTTCCTTTTCTTCATTCCCAATTCTAACCTCGTGTTTGTTTCTTGATGCCGACGTTGACACAGCATTTAGTTAGAAAATAGTAAAAAGAAAGTACATACGTGGTGTTGTTAACACTTTTATGTTATATTTATTTATTAAAGGACGAATTAACTCGTAATATTTTGAATTCAGAATTGTTTGACCAGCTTAATTGGATCAAATGTAGGATGCTGCTGTTGTTGAGTTAAATTGAACGCCTGCAACCCTGGAGTGAAAAGCCCACATTTGTAAGGACCCGCGATTCGACAAGAGGCCCACAGCAGCTAAAATCTGGCAGGTTCTGCATCCCCTCTTCCCGGTTCCAACGCTTCTTTATACTAAAGGCAAGTATTATTTAACCATTTTTTACGCTATATATATGGCATACAATATCTAAGTTATTATTTGCTAATATGTGGTGTTCAGATCCTAGTATTTATAGCTACCCTCCTTTATTTTTTACGACAGTTGTATTTTTTTAACCATTTTTTACGCTATATATATGGCATACAATATCTACGTTATTATTTGCTAATATGTGGTGTTCAGATCCTAGTATTTATACCTACCCTCCTTTATTTTTTATACGACAGTTGTATTTTTGACCATTTTTTATGCTACATATATGGCATACAATATCTAAGTTATTATCTGCTAATATGTGGTGTTCAGATCCTAGTATTTATGCCTACCCTCCTTTATTTTTTATACGACAGTTGTGTTTTTTAACCATTTTTACGCTATATATGGCATACAATATCTAATTTATTATTTGCTAATATGTGGTCTTCAGATCCTAGTATTTATAGCTACCCTCCTTTATTTTTTATACGACAGTTGTATTTTTTAACCATTTTTACGCTATATATGGCATACAATATCTAATTTATTATTTGCTAATATGTGGTCTTCAGATCCTAGTATTTATAGCTACCCTCCTTTATTTTTTATACGACAGTTGTATTTTTAACCATTTTTACGCTATATATATGGCATACAATATCTAAGTTATTATTTGCAAATATGTTAAACCGGGACCTATGGAACGTCTCAACTAGTTTTCCTGACATTAATTTTAGTAAATTTGGCTGACTCTCTGCGTGTAGGGTGTTATACATTTTACTGGACGTCATACCGGTGTTCCAGCAGGAACTAATCAACATCACTTTACGCCTCACCTGATTTCAGCCCCAACTCTTCCCATTTCTTGGTTGCAGCATTCCACCCATCCATTGGATCGCTGGCGATTTAGGATTACCCCAACCCCATTTTAAAGCCTTCCAAAGTTTTAAAGCCACCGGAACATAATTAATGATGTTGACAAATCAATACTGCACATCGATATAACAATACACACAGGTGCGATTCAGAAAGCCTACATTTTGCGTGCGTTTTTCTCATTGTAGATTTTTCTTCGTATGTGTACACTTGCACAACACTCAGAGGCGTCACCACCAATTTTTAACTTGGGGATGAGGGGGTCACCCACTCATTGTGTTGGTCAACTCAGCATAGATAGCATGTTGAAAAAATTTTTTATTGCAGTTGTAAACTCGTGAGGCGGCACCAATATCAAGCTGGGGGTGGGAAATCTACGCCATGTTTCGACGCTCCTGACATCACACCTACTGCCGAGTTCCCAAAGCGTATCAATCTGTTTTTTATTGAATATCGCTTTGTTTGCAGATGATCCTATCGATAATACATCAAATGCGTTAGTAATGCTTGCAACAACACGATCAGCTATTTCGTCACGCCGTCGTCATGGCCGATCACAGCAACTCCAAAAGCAGTGTCATCACGGTGGATTCTTGGATCCTGTTCCGATACTTCCATCGGTACTGATTACATCAGCATCAACATCTAATGAGTCCACAAATAATTATAGTCCTAATAATATTTCATACAATTACTGCTACAATAATAATAGTAACAATAACAGTCAAAACTCAAATGATGGATACGCCACCAAACCAGCATCGAATATTGATAAGAGCTACAATTCGACGTCGTTTGTAAAGCAACGAAATACTCTTCCGTTGATTGACGCTGGGTCTGAGTCCAGTTTGGCCAGTTTGGCTAGCGAATGTAAGCGATGTTTTTTTAACATTGGTATTAACGGATACTATATCGTAGCACATTGGGAATAATTTTCAAGTGGAAGTGGGCTGGGCAATGTTATGCCGATCTTTTTCCACGGTAATCCCAACCCGAAATTCGTCAGTTTTAAAGCTACAGCACCTGTTCTGGTGCCATTTGATTCATCATATCGAGATGACTTAGAAAATACTGACTTGAGCAATATTTATGACCGAGATATTCTTTTGGATTATTGGTTTACCAATGGCCCCGCTCGAACCGAAATCTTTGCAAAAATATGTAATTTACATATATACCCCTCGAACTGCATTAATGAGCTGAATCGAATGGTGTTTGCAGTGGCACTAAGAAAAATTATCGTCCATAGTTTATTTCACAAAAACGCTCAAAAATCATTAGTTGACGAATAGGTCGAGCTGAGTTTGGCAAAATTCGACTCTTTTTCAAACACTATATAATATTATACGCTTATTGAGAAAAGTCTTTGAAAAATTTTCGGTCCCAGCGGCGTACCATGGGTATGAATATGATAAGATGGGTATGAATCAGCATAAGAAATATGACCTATTACTTATGACTTTTGTCATAAATATGACTTAAATTTACGTTTTCTAAACCGTCTTGGTGAACGCGCGTACCAAAATCAGCGCAGTCTTTTAAACATTGACGAACTTTGGGAGGACAGAAGGAGGGACTAAAGGAAAACAACTATCGTTCTACCGGAAATTTTAAGTGGGCCCAAATGGATGCCTTAGAATTATTGCAGCACGTCATACAAAAAATAAATTAAATCAACATACTTTTTTCGTTACAGAGTTATTAATGCGCCGTTCACGATATAATGTCCCCAACATTTGGAACTTATGTACACCACACAGTGTCAGGCACACTGTCGACAGCAGGGTATCTTCGACACCCTTTTTTATAAATTTTTTGAAAGGTAGCTAGCTAGGGGTATTGCCACTTCTCGACAGTGGCCAACATACCGTGTCTTTTTGCAGTTTTATTGTCAGTGTGCGGCAGTATTTCATCAACGTCAATATGGCCTAGGTACAAATATCGAGAATGTGAAAAACCACACAGCACAGTTAACTAATATACCGCATTAACTACAGACAATGTTCATTACAATTAATTTGCCCCAAATTGGTAGCTAAGAGCGTATACGACATTGTAAAGAAAAAGGTAGTAGCTAAAGGTGTGTCATACACCCTCGGCAATTGATTTACAGTATGGGTATAACCCTATCTGTCTACACGGCAGGGTGGCGATTACATGGGGAGAAAAGTTCCAAACAGCGCGGACATTATAACGTGGAACGCCGCATCATATACAGAGATTTAATTGAACTTTAACATTTCAAACTGTACCACAAATGTTTTGAGTCATACTTTAAGATTTCTTAAATTCCGAGAAGGATACTCTTAGCGGTATCCATCACAACCGTTCTGGGACCAAAATTTATTTTGCAGCTCGCTATTTGCAAAATTGTAGAACGCGCTTACATTGGATTATATATTGTATATCCGTTTGTTAATGATTAACGACGCGACGGAACTGGATTTTGTGGAAGATTTAACTTTAAAACGAGATTTATTCAAAAAAAAGGCGTCTTAGAAAGCTTCAACTTTTGGTAGTTTTCTAGATATGTGTTTTGTCGAAACTTATTTATTATTTTATTATTTGAGTTGTTGCTCGTCTACGCAACTCCTCTATTCCCAACATTTGTGTTACCGTCGTTATTTAGCGATTTATTTTTTCCTTAGTTTCACCTTCTTCCCTCTCAGTGTCTCATCTTAGTTCGAACGAAATTTTTGCTTGTGGTGACTGCATTGACTGCACCAAACTTTGTCTATAATACATATT
The DNA here is from genome assembly GCA_030248225.1 of Trileptium ribeirensis. Lineage (NCBI taxonomy): Eukaryota > Metazoa > Nematoda > Enoplea > Enoplida > Thoracostomopsidae > Trileptium > Trileptium ribeirensis. Next base: position 61,298 of record JASANE010005601.1, on the reverse strand, counting down.
TTATAATATGGCCAGTTCAAGAAAACATTATTTAATATAATTTTAATTCACCACAAAATTTGTACGTTTATTTTATACGTTGTCGTTTACAATATATTTTTTATAAGTTTTATGACCTTGTTATTTATATAACAAATATAAAAGTATGTATAATAACATAATATGTAGCGGCGCGCACTGTACGACTCAAACCTGCAGGACTAACCTGCATGAATATCGCAACTATGTTGGACCACATATCTGCTTGGCGCGGAATACCCAGTTTGATTTTGTTGCGGACCTCGTGCACAAAGGATCGCTATCCTCAGACACTAGTGTTCCGTAGTGCCCCGGCTTTGGTGCACATGTAGCCCAGTGGTATGAACAGATCCCACGAGCGTGACGTTCCGTTGGGCAAATGAAGGCCGAAATGGATCGCTCTGCTACGCTCCTTCAGCTTGAAAAACCCCACCAACACTGCAGGCCCGCAGGCCGATGCGACCGTTTACTAGTTAGGTCCTATAAGTAAGCTGGGTCTTTTCTTTTAGCCCCCCAGGCCGAATTTGCTCAACTTTTAAGATACAGAGCTGATTTTAATACCAATCAACTCAGCTCGACGAGGCGGTTCAGAAAATACCCATTTTACCCATATCCCGAAAAAATTTTCGGATTTTTTGGGTCCCAATGGTCCGCCATTGGGAACCCAATTTTTTTTGAAACACGGTCATGTTGGATACAGTTCGACTCGTTTTGATGAGAGAAATCTACTGGTGTATAGCTTATTGAATTATACGCAACCATTATAAAATTATGATTGATAATGTGCTGAGTTTCTCAGCCACCGGCAGAAATTTCGGCGCTGTTTGAGCTGGGTAGAAAATGAGCAAATGGTCGCACGCCGCTGAAACTGGTACCAATCGACTCAGCTCGACGAGCTGAGTTCAAAAATACCGCATACGACCATTTGTCGAAAAAAAATTTCATTTTTTTCTGTTTTTACCCAATGGTCCCACCTGTGAAATGTCACCTGAAAATTTTGAAAAAAAAATTTGGAAAATCGACATGATGCACCTAGATCGATCCAGCATTACAGGAGAAACTCAATGGTACCATTCATATCGATATATCTGGCCCCCCTCTGAAGTTATCCACAAGAACAGTTAACCACTTCGGAAGTAACCCTTTGGGAACGCTCGATTCATGATTTATTTTCCATTTTTTTATATTTTACAGCATAATATTAAGCTATGACAGCGCGTGGCAGACCTCAAAATACTGGATTTAACATTTTGCCCCTTAATACTATACTTCCTGAACCTGATTTGCGCATGACCTATAACCAAATGGTGTGTAGAACAAGCATATATGAAGATACTATTGTTCTGCTTGCCCAATGGGAACTTATCGCTAACAACCAACAATGTACATGTATTTGGCTGCGCGTAATGACCTCGCTCGCCTTGACAAGTACGAATGGCGCTGTAAAAATTGCCGAGCCAAATTATCTATTCGAAGCGGCTCATTTTTTGCCGGTCACCGGATCACATTGGAAACGACACGCGTGATCATTTTCGGCTACATCAACAACTTGCCGTCAAACCTCATTCGCTTGCAAACAGGGATACCATTACGAACTGGTACAACTACTCTAGGGATGTCGCTGTGGCTTATGACCGTCATCATTGGCAAAACAGCATGTTGGATCGACGTAGAAGTTGACGAGTCGAACTATTTTCGACAAAAATGCGACCGCAGCATGGTTGGGTGGTGGGTATGATTGAACGACAAACGGGCACGTGTCTACGTTTCCATGTCCCCAATCGCACTATCAACACAATTATGCCTCTAATATTTCAACATATCCGACCGGGAACCCGCATCATCACCGACAGCTTCCAGACCTACATCCAAGGACTGCGCCGCCTACCTAGCCCCCAGCAATATACTCACGCAACGGTCAACCACCATAACCGCCAATTCCTTAATCCCGATAATCCCGACGCCCATACGCAAAACATTGATGGTCTCTGGGAAAATTTGAAAACCTTCATTAGGCGACGCCAAGGTGTTCCTCATAACCTATTCCAGTGAACCCTTATTGAATTTCAATGTCGACGACAATTCGCTGAAAATATTGTCGGTGCACTCATTGCCCAAATCGGAAACATGTATCGCGTCTAGAGCTTAGTTCCAATGTCTGTAATACGTTTTCTTACAGAGTTCTAGATTAAGCCTAACAAAATATGACTAAGCCTAAGCCTTAGACTAAGCCTAAGCCTTAGACTAAGCCTAAGCCTTAGACTAAGCCTAAGCCTTAGACTAAGCCTAAGCCTTAAACTAAGCCTAAGCCTAAGCCAAAGCCTTAGACTAAGCCTAAGCCAAAGCCTTAGACTAAGCCTAAGCCAAAGCCTTAGACTAAGCCTAAGCCAAAGCCTTAGACTAAGCCTAAGCCAAAGCCTTAGACTAAGCCTAAGCCAAAGCCTTAGACTAAGCCTAAGCCAAAGCCTTAGACTAAGCCTAAGCCAAAGCCTTAGACTAAGCCTAAGCCTTAGACTAAGCCTAAGCCTAAGCCTTACGCTAAGCCTAAGCCTAAGCCTTACGCTAAGCCTAAGCCTAAGCCTTAGACTAAGCCTAAGCCTTACGCTAAGCCTAAGCCTAAGCCTTGGACTAAGCCTAAGCCTTACGCTAAGCCTAATCCTAAGCCTTAGACTAAGCCTAAGCCTTAGACTAAGCCTAAGCCTTAGACTAAGCCTAAGCCTTAGACTAAGCCTAAGCCTTAGACTAAGCCTAAGCCTTAGACCAAGCCTAAGCCTTAGACTAAGCCTAAGCCTTAGACTAAGCCTAAGCCTTAGACTAAAGCCTACTAAGCTAAGCCTTAGACTAAGCCTAAGCCTTAGACTAAGCCTAAGCCTTAGACTAAGCCTAAGCCTTAGACTAAGCCTAAGCCTTAGACTAAGCCTAAGCCTTAGACTAAGCCTAAGCCTTAGACTAAGCCTAAGCCTTAGACTAAGCCTAAGCCTTAGACTAAGCCTAAGCCTAAGCTTTAGACTAAGCCTTTGCCTAAGCCTTAGACTATGCCTAAGCCTTAGACTAAGCGTAGCCTAAGCCTTAGACTAAGCCTAAGCCGGGGGCTGCTGCCCCCGGACCCCCCGCACTAGGCCACTGCGCTGGCTAACTGCCACGGTTTTGGGTGCACAGTACTGGTGTTTCCACGCCTGCGTTTGTCGGTGCAGTATTTCCGGATACCCTAACCTAAGCTTCAAGCTTACTCTAAAACTGAGCCCAGTCTAAACCTAATTTCCAAACATATTAAGCTAGTTCGACGCCATATACGACGATGTGCACACGCGAGATTGTTTTCCAGCGCTCTACATTTTGCGTGACCCAGGCTAAACACGTGAAAACTGACCTAATGCAGGTTTAGCTGATGTGCAAACGTAGATAGCTGGAAATTCTCGAAGATCCCGTGCCCTACTCACTCCGAATGAAAGATGAGACAGTTTCCGATTCGGCCAAGGGCAGCCAAACTCCCCTAACTGGACACCTGCGCGTTGCGCTGTACCCGTTTCCCGTTAGCAAAACGTGGGAGCGTAGGCCGAAGTCCAATTCCGCCAAGTCACGACCGGACCTAACCAAGGAGGAAACGGTGCGAAGTGCAAGTCAGCATTGCAGGGTATTTACAACTCGATTTCGCCACCAACCGTTCATCTCAGGCATCTAGTTGTACACGGACGTCCTTTCTAACTCGGTGGCTCAAAGCCTACGATCTGACTTCGATGGTGGGAAACGTTTTATTATATTGTAAAACTTTCTCGACTGAGTACCGCGGTCAGTGGTCTTTTGACTACGGCTGACGACCTCTATCACCGAGGCACAAAGATGCACCATGAGTCTTGTCCGGACACATTATATTCACGAGTTTGACACGATCCAAATACAGTATACGGCTAACGAAAACGAATCACGTTCAGTACGTCACACATTGTTAACCTCGAGCTATATTACAATCGAAATACAAGACAAGTAGACTTATCCGACATCCTTCACGAGGCGTTGCTAGAACCCAATATTGTTCTATGTTCGCCCTATAGTTGTTTATTCGACAGGCACTAGGGCCACGATAAAATTGAAAGATTTTCAATCTTGTGTATTTCACGCTAACGGGCCTTGTCTGGAGCGCAAAAGAAGAAAGAGTCGACGCAAACAACTTTGCGAGGTACGGAGCCTCGAAACTAGTCGACTATAGGATGGTTATGCCTTATTACGAGTCGTCCCAACCCAAAAACTACTTCCGACAAACGTAATGTTATAACAATAACAATCTACTAATTTTACAACTACTCGTAATAGCATCAAACCTTAACCAAGGTGATAATTATACAACCAATAACTATTAACTATAATCGCGTCCGTCAGTTAGTGCACAACATCCCGGCAACCGGCAGTATTGATAAATTCCTTAAAAGTAAGATAAGATACGATTATTGCAAAGCGAATAGGAACGTACAGGTCACAACAAACTATCACACGTTGTATCTAATATATTATTGCACTATGCGAGAAAGCAAAAAAACATATTTTGGTGACAATGTGAATATTGAAATGGGTGATACACTTAGCTGCTCTCACATTACATCTAATGAACGTAATATTAGAGAAACGTCTCCAACAGTTTTTAGTGGTGTGAGACGCACTATGTCAGAGTTGGTTCCCCGAAAAAATTTTCTGTTCTTAAAGCTTGCTTATGAAGTAAAGTCTAACTTGGGAATAAATATGTCTAGTCTATTCTTTATCAATATCGAAATTGTTGACGAATACATGAATGCCGGAAATGAAAGACCGTTAAATTACCTATATTTCTTTGCAACTGAACACGTACGACATACGTGTATGTATGTTTATGAGTCTTAAGTACGCACGTTCTTTGTATTAATTTGCATTAATTACAAAATTCAATGCTAGGTAGAATGGAAAATTTACCCACTGTTCAAAATTAGCAAATGTTGCCAGTTCTGTGAGCTTCGCAAACACCCCGCTACCCCACAATTATATTTAAACTGCGTCACCGTTTTTCTGTCTTGGTCTAGGGTTAAATACCTAATGCACTCACTGTTAAAGTGATTCAACAAACGTGTTTGACTCGTCTTAAATCAGTCGCCAGTTACTAATATTTACTTACTAATGTTGCATACAAATCCTCGAATATGTTTGTTATACGAATAATTCTTTGTCTCTTCTATGCTTCGAATGCCAAAACGTTGGACAAACTGCGTCACCGGTTTTCAGTCTTGGTCTAGGGTTGAATTAATGCTCTCACTGTTAAAGTGATTCAACAAACGTGTTTGACTCGACTTAAATCAGTCACCAGTTACTAATATCTACTTCCTAATGTTGCATACAAATCCTCGAATATGTTTGTTATACGAATAATTCTTTGTCTCTTCTATGCTTCGAATGCCAAGCCATTGGACAAACTGCGTCACCGGTTTTCAGTCTTGGTCTAGGGTTGAATTAATGCTCTCACTGTTAAAGTGATTCAACAAACGTGTTTGACTCGACTTAAATCTGTCACAAGTTACTAGATTGTTCACTTACTAATGTTGCATACAAATCCTCGAATATGTTATACGAATAATTCTCTGTCTCTTCTATGCTTCGAATGCCAAGCCATTCAACAAACTGCGTCACCGGTTTTCAGTCTTGGTCTAGGGTTGAATTAATGCTCTCACTGTTAAAGTGATTCAACAAACGTGTTTGACTCGACTTAAATCAGTCACCAGTTACTAATATCTACTTACTAATGTTGCATACAAATCCTCGAATATGTTTGTTATACGAATAATTCTTTGTCTCTTCTATGCTTCGAATGCCAAGCCATTGGACAAACTGCGTCACCGGTTTTCAGTCTTGGTCTAGGGTTGAATTAATGCTCTCACTGTTAAAGTGATTCAACAAACGTGTTTGACTCGACTTAAATCTGTCACTAGTTACTAATATCTACTTACTAATGTTGCATACAAATCCTCGAATATGTTATACGAATAATTCTCTGTCTCTTCTATGCTTCGAATGCCAAGCCATTCAACAAACTGCGTCACGGGTTTTCGGTCTTGGACTAGGGTTGAACACCTAATACTCTCGCTGCTAAAGTGATTCAACAAACGTGTTTGACTCGTCTTAAATCAGTCGCCAGTTACCTATATTTACTTACTAATGTTGCATACAAATGCTCGAATATGTTTGTTATAGTAATAATTCTTTGTCTCTTCTATGCTTAGAATAGCAAACCATTGGTAAATATGTAATCACAGTTTTTTATTTACTGTTTCATTGTATGTTATATACCATGCAGCCAGCTTTGTGTTTTGCTTTCCAATATTATGGTACCCAAAAACCTTTAGAAAACATACAAGGAATTTAACATTTTGTCGTTTTAACCACGTGAGAATCTAATATTTTGGGATATGATAATGCTACTCAGAGAAGAGTGAGTTAGCAAATTAAGACTATTGTAGCTTATCGAGGGTTACGCTTTGTCACAAAAAGTTTTATTCGTACAGAAACCATATTTGAGCTATGAGCTAAAGTTTAAAAAATACTTCGAAAATGTAAAATTTTCACAATTCGACAAAAAGTTACTGCATTAATTGTTATAAGTCATCATCGATGGTATTTAAAACTTTAAACATATTGGTTTCATTTTGATTACTTTAAGACTTGAGTTTTTGTTGGCGTCTTGTGTATGAAGAATCTAAAAGATATCGATGAATATATTACAGATCTATTTATTGTTGATCCCAAAATTTATGCAGTGAGACATGGTATGTAATAATTAAAACTATGTCCGCATCCTTAATCCGAAAATATATATAAAAACGCAATATTTTGGCATAAAGTAGACGGAGTTGAATTTCTAAATTGTGCAGTGGGTTATTGAGGGTAATATAATATCAACATGATGACTATATAATGATGCAGGAACTGTAAAGATCCATATTGAATAGATTTTCTCAGTTCCATGTTATATATATAAACACCTAAAGTTGGAAATTTTAAACCTTTTTTCAATATAGTGAGGTTCGACGTTCATGGAATAGGTTGTTCACGTTTTATTGATTTTGCACATATACTGCTTAACGACATACGCACGTTGAAATCTGAACTGCATCGGTCGACTTATTGCCATGTTGAACGCTATAGCAGCAATGTTTGTAGTAGTTTTGACCTGAAGCGAGCATTCACTCCCTAGTCACCGTAAAATATGGCATGTGGTAGAGGTCTACAATTATACATGTGAGTCCTCATAGTACTTATACCGCATTGATCATTTTCAGCTCTTAGCTATTATCAATCGAAAGTCCTATTAATTTTAACCCAAACCATATTGAGATTCCCAAGTCAACGGATAGCTGAGGGAATGCAATGTAGTTAGCATAATGTTTTAAGGATACTTAAATTTGAACGAAATAATGTCGTAGGTAAAGTACATGTGAAAATTTAAATCAAATACAAGCAATAATTCTTGAGTTAAACAGTAAATCTTGGACAGTTTTTTCTCATATTTGCTGTCTGCTGCACATGATTAATTGGCGGATCTGGAAATTTTTGAGAGGGATCTCGGACATAGTAGAAGCCTTTATGAACAAATTGTTCGGACATTTTATATTTTTTATTTTTTTTATTCAAATTTTTGATAGCCCAACTTGGGTATGAGGGGGGATCGACCCTCTCTGTCTGCGACTTCTAATGTACACATACCATCATACGTCGAATGCATTAATACAATTTGAACGAATTATACGTTGAGTCATTACCAATATATATATGCCATAATTCGAATTTAATTTTTCGCTTAAAAATCAATGCTTTCTCCATTATTTAGCTACAGCTATTATAATAAATGCTGCTTCGCCTATTTCTGGCAAGTAAACCGTCAAGGATACAAACAGAACTCTACTAAGATTTGTGTCATGGTAATTTCATTTATTTATTGTGTGATATTATTTTTCTGAAATTTGGTTAAAAATTACTCAAATACAGGTAATTACGTGGCCAACAAATGTTATATGAGTTGTACGCATATCTATTTATGCATAAACATATGACTACGTCAACATAAGTTTTGATAAAGCTGGGTTCACAAGCCATCCTCGTTGCTAAAATTTTGAGCTCAAGTTTTGATAAAAATTTTAAAGCAATTTTTTGTACTTTGGTGAATTTGAACGTGTGATTACTGTTCAAATTTTTAAGCATATTGCTTTAGTTAATCAAGACAAACGAATAGAACCTGAAAAATTTTGAGGTCAAATTTTGAAGCACGCTTATTTACCACATTTCTCCATTACAAATTACATTTGCTTGTTACAAATTACATTCTAATTTTGAATAAAATTTGGGCTCAAATTTTGAGTTAATTTTTTGATGTATGAACTCAGCTTAAATTATACAAAACTAATGTATGACTTGTTATAGATAAATTGTACTAAATATTAATGCAGAATATGTATGATTATTTATATATCCTTTGTATGAATTTGCATAAAAGAATTGTATGATTTTTATACAAAACTATGTACCAACATACGGCGTTCATATCTGATAATTTGCGTACGATTTGTATAAAATTGCATATATAATCCAAATATGCAATTATTTACACCTAATTTGTATGACATTCCTGGCAAAAATGTCTGGTTTGTAGCGCTAAATTTTTAATCTTATACATTAAATTAAAAATTTACACAAAAACTTCCAAATATATTAAAATTTCTGCATTAGGTTTATTTTATTTTAATACAAGTATTTATAAAATTCATACATTAGATGCATTCCATTTCGCAGAAATAAATGTAAAATATTATACATTATATATATATAATATATTTCGTTCAACTATAATATACAGATTTGTAGATTGCATATTCTTTGATTCATACAATACACATTCACACATACTCATACAATGGACGTGTTGTTATTCACGCAAACACATGCGAAGATTTTCACATTGTGCCCTATATTCGCAGCTATAAAGCGCTAATATCCATCAAACCGTAAAGGCATTTTTCTCGCAAATACATCTGAAAATTAACATAAACCAGAAAACGCTTCGTCAAACTGCTATCAATATTGTTTTAATATTTGCCCATTAAATGTAAATAAATTATATGAGCTGCCGCACTAGAAATGTCTAATGATGTAAACAACACAAACATTCTATGACACAATTCACACATACAATATTTATTTTAAAAAAGGCTGTCATATATTTTGCTGCAAAAGACAGTTTAGTAACAACCTCTGATTAAGTTTCCGTCGTTTGGTGGCTGTTACTAGTTAGTGACCGCCTGTCATTGACGGCCAATTGCAAAACCTGCAAAGTTATTACACCTACGTTAGCATCTGACGTACAGCCAGAATGAGCAATAGTTTTTTTATAATCTCTACATGCCCACTTTAGGTACGATCCCAACGAGCATTAAACATGTGTCATGTAGTCAAATTTATTATGTATAACCTGTTTTGTTTATTTTTATAGGCAAAAACACAAGGCGAACATCGTACATTCTAGCTACAACAATTCCATGTTCACAGCTACATACTTCAGCCGTTTCCCAGTCGTGTATCCTCAGCAATGACGGCCGAAATGACTACTCCACGAATGACAACAGGTACACTTTGGCTACTCTATGAAGAGTTCGGACATCATGTGGTTCTTCAAATTTAGTTTGAAAATTTCATTTCTTTATTACCAATAGAATTTTTGCGTATTTGTTAATTTCGAATGGTAAGAAAATAGTAGGAACCGTTTGGTTTCAAAGCATTTTCGTCGAGCCACAAATTTCGCATTTGTTTTAGGTACTATGAGCACAGTAATTAAATGCGAGTTTTTTGTTTTTGTTTTTGATTTTTTTTTTTGTGGTGAATAGTGGGTTGGTTTTTTTTGTGGTTTCGTTTGTTGTAGAGGTAATTAAATGCTGTATTTTAGTGCAACATGCAAGTGATTAAATAGGGTTGAAATTTGAATTTTTGCATATTTTTTAATTTTGAATGGTAAGAAAATAGTAGGAACCGTTGGTTTCAAACCATTTTTGTCGAGCCACAAATTTCGCATTTGTTTTAGGTACTATGAGCACAGTAATTAAATGCTGTATTTTAGTGCAACATGCAAGTGATTAAATAGGGTTGAAATTTGAATTTTTGCATATTTTTTTAATTTTGAATGGTAAGAAAATAGTAGGAACCGTTGGTTTCAAACGATTTTCGTCGAGCCACAAATTTCGCACTTATTTTAGGTACTATGAGCACAGTAATTAAATGCTGTATTTTAGTGCAACATGCAAGTGATTAAATAGGGTTGAAATTTGAATTTTTGCATATTTTTTTTTAATTTTGAATGGTAAGAAAATAGTAGGAACCGTTGGTTTCAAGCCATTTTCGTCGAGCCACAAATTTCGCACTTGTTTTAGGTACTACGAGCACAGTAATTAAATGCTGTATTTTAGTGCAACATGCAAGTGATTAAATAGGGTTGAAATTTGAATTTTTGCATATTTTTTAATTTTGAAAGGTAAAAAAATAGTAGGAACCGTTGGTTTCAAGCCATTTTCGTCAAGCCACAAATTTCGCACTTGTTTTAGGTACTATGAGCACAGTAATTAAATGCTGTATTTTAGTGCAACATGCAAGTGATTAAATGGGGTTGAAAGTTATAAACAAGGCAACAATCATGTATATATATATAAATTAGAAGAACTGAACTATGGTACAATACTCAGTCAACAGCAAGAACAGCTGAGCCTATCTCGGATCCCGCACATTAAAGGCCTAAAAGTAACGATATATTTGGTTTGTACATTGTAGATTCTCTCTAATATCAGGAAACTGCCAACTTTTATTGTTAGGAGTGTTTACGAACCGCGTGTCAGGTGCTTTTGGAGACGGGTTGGCGGATCGAGTCTGACTTGGTGTTGGAAAAAACAAGCGTAGCTAAAGCCGTACATGAATCAGGCAAAGTCGATCTGAACGAGCGTTTCAAGATATGGCTCTTTCTCATTTCTGAAATATTGGAGAATAAACATGTAGACTCACTTTTGATAATGTTACAGCTTTTAGCTTGGATTTCTAATATAGCAATATTGCAACAAATTTTCAACCGATGGGATTGAAATAAATCAGTTTCCAATTCTGAATAAATCTCAAGCTACTTTAAATTTGTATCAAAATATTGGTATATTCATCCTTTTACGGAGTAAGCTTGTTAGAATTCATCGGTTTCACAGTTTTTCATGTATATATTTGTGTTTTTATCTATTATTTAAGGGCTCTAGATGACGATCGGCAGCTATCGTCACGCCCAGAATCGTTTGCGGGAGTCAGTAGTAGCATCTCGTCCTACGATATCAATAGCAGTAATCCCGCTTTCATCGGGGAACTGCAACAGGTTAGTTTAGTCCGGATTCTGTTCAGTAAATATCACATGGCTTTATAATAGCGACCATTTGAGTGATATCATTAGGTGTAGGATACATATATAATAGGGTTAGTGATTTTTGGATTTTGTGACAACATATGGTTTTAATATCAGAAGATGAATATTTTGTAGTAAATTCGGGATTCAGTTTCAATTCGGAACGCGGAATTCAGCTTTTGTTATCATCATGATGATGGCAAAAGAGCTATAGTTATCTTAGCCTAAGTAAAGCGGAAAGGCGCAAGCGAAACACAGATTAAACCGTTTCGTTTTTTTTTTGAAAAAAGGTTCACACTGTCAATTGTAGGTAATATTGTATTATGGTAGCCACATGTACTGACCCATTCGCAGTCAGTGTAGCTAGTTGCATATGTGAGCTTGACGGCAGCAACAATTTTGAATGAAGCAGTTAAGCTGTATACTTGGTGTTCCATGGATAATATACGCGTGGCCCAAATCAAGCTGAAGGCGTTAGGTTGGGCAGCAACCACCCAACATAGTCTTTGGTTAACCGTCAGAGTTAGGCTCACTTTATTGAGGACAGCACGGTCTGCATCAGGGCCGTACTTAGGACCCCAGATCCTCCTGTTGGGAGCCTCAACCCCAGTTGGTCACTCACAATTTTTAATCTCCTCGAGCAGGTGACTGTTTGAATTTGCCTCCAGAAAAGAACGTTCTCCAGTTCTCACCAACGTTTCCTTCTTCGATAAAATTTTCCATAAATTTGGGCTATTTTTGTCAATTTTTACTAAAATTTGCCCCAAATTTTGGCAAATTTCGCACAATTGGAGGCACCCTTTTGGTGCAGATTGTATGGGCGAAGCCTCGGGGATACCTCACATTATAAGTCAGCGCTCCTCACGCCATTATAGAGTGGTGTCTCACAAAATGTTGCGAGGGGCCCATAACAAATTTTTGGAGAGGGCCCATCACATCTCATAAAGTCGGCCCTGGCCTTGCGTATATCTTACGCAACCTTAGCTTGATTTTGCTAAAATTTCTTTAAATGGTTACCAGTTTCATTACCGTCGAGGCACACTATATACATATCTGGACATTCTTACAATTGATTGCTCATGGCCATTTTTAAACAGAAAGAGAGCACATCACCGGTTTGATGCATTTATATTACCATTAGCTGCTTATGAGCATTATCATCCACGCCAGAAGCGGAAATGAGCCCTTTGTTGTGTAAATATTCTCAACGGTGATTGTTCATGATTCTTTTGAACGCTGATTTAAATATTTTCAATATTGATTGTTCATGACCATATTTAAACGCAAGAAGTCCAGATGTGGAAATGTTCTCACTGTTGATTATTCATGAACATTCCTCTAAGCGCCAGGAGTGTAGATGAACTTCAATGTGGATATATTCTTACCGTTTGCAGTTCCTGGCGATTGCTTTAAACGCTAGGACTGAAGATGACTATTTATGACGTTAAATACATCGCTGCGTCGTACACGGTAGTTAGCATATTTTTATTGTAACCAGTCTTTGTTGGTCATCCATTTGTTTTATATATCTATTATTGTGCCACGTATAACGTTTTGGCATCACAATAAGCCTAATATATATCATTAACGAGTATTGAACATTTATTGTCATTCTATGTTCTATATATTGCTAAAATCCATGGTATTGTAAGCGCTTTTAACTGATACAACACAACAGACATTGTATTTACTGGGGTATTTTTTTTGGGGGGGGCATTGCGCTATGTCCACTCCCCTCAAATTTTCCAAACATCCAAAAAATAGTAAGGCTCCCCCCTTGGTATTGACAGTTCCATCTAGCAATATAGAATGCGCGACGTAAAAATGTTTTATACCACTACTAAACTATATATGACTCGAACATAACTTGGCACCCCAAAATGAAAATTCTAAATATGTCAATGATTCTATCGATCCAATTCCGCGAAAAAATAAACCACAAATGAGAAACATATATGAATATGCCGTTTATTTGTCACAACAAAATCTCTATGACTTTTGGCAGCAGCTGACATTGTATGAATTCAAACAGTTGTTTATATTACACTGACTATATACTTTGTGCATGCATCCACAATTTGTGTCATCAATAGTTTTGAATTGTGTGTGCGTTACTATTAATTTCTGGTCTCAACAAAAGCTGATGTCTGTTTGAGATTTTAAAACTTTATGTGGACTTTTATAGTGTATGTTCTCGTGTCACTGCTATTATTATTTATATATGAAAACGTAACCTTCAAAGAAGGTAGGAATAGACCCTAGAGGTAAGGAATATATTTTTTCGAGTTGAAGACTTGAATTCATCTAAACGTAGCAAAGTTAAAAATTTTCGCTCCACAACCCTGGCATTTTCGAATGATAAAACAATTTTGATTGTAGCTCCAACTTACCATTGATTGTTCCAATTTTGCTGATAATAGGCATTTCACGGTAAAATAATGCTGCGAAATGCCCCTAATTTGATCATGTATAAAATATAAATTCAAACGCAACGAAGACCATGCTATTATTTCATGTGAAAGTTAATTGCATTTCAAATCGAACGAGCCTACGAAAGAGGGATAAATTGCCAATCCTTCGGAGAAGTGATTCAGTTTTCCGCCTACACGTCATAATTAATTTTATTTTCCTTACAATAATTGAAACGGGACGAGTAGCGAGTAAAAAGAGTAAAAATTGTGAAAATTTCTTTTTGTCTGTCGGCGTAACCCATAATATAACGATGGCTTCGACGGGTGGATGGATTTCGACAACTTTTTTTTCGATGGCAAAAGTGATAACAATGTGCTGTTTAGTTGAATGCTGAGCTCGTATTTGGCCATCAGGGTCAATGTGGTCAAAAACCTTGTTTTTAACGATTCTTTATCAAATATGACCATACCGGTACCACTGTCTCGCAGCAGGTATATGGCGACAGAGACGTCACCTTAATAAAGACTACTGTTCCCAATCAGCTCATCCTGGTTTACAACTTTGCTGAGGGACCAGTCCCTGGGCCACGTAGTCTGAATATCATTCGCAACCTTTCCCAAATTCAAGCATGTTATTGCCTTCACACGCATGTGCTTAAAGATGTAAATCATGCTGAATAGGAAGGCTTTATAATACAGAGTCCTCTAAGTTTACTATATTTGCTATAGCATTTCAGACATTTAAAGGGTTTACGCGTAACGAGTAAATGTGGTCTATTTTCAGTTGGTTGCATATCTATTACATGCAGTGCATCAACAAAGGTTCTTGACTGTTTAAATATAAAAGGATTGGCTATCTGGTGTCTAGCACCAATATTTCATGACTTTTCAATGGTTTTCAAGAGGCTTAGGGTCGAAGAAGTCGTACAAACTCTGTCTTCAGTTGTTTAGTTATATATTTGGTGCGCGGGGGTGAGAGGACTACATACGAGTTAAGACCGCGGTGTCACCCATAGGTAGTAATATGCTTCACCTCAGTTTTATGTTATCTTGCTCCTCCGGACGTGTTTTATATTAGCTTGCCCCATATATTTGTTTTGCCTAAGCTTGCCCTCCCCAGATTCAAAATCGTTCCTGGGTGCATGATAAAGATAAAAGCACCTCAGTCGGCGAATTCCAAGCTGCAACCAATATTACACTAAACAAAAAATAAGAAATATTCAAAAGCAAACAAGATGGTGATAATAGTTATGTAATAAAAGCCATCATTTATAGGGAGGAAGCGAAGATTCTTCAAAAACGGATGACAATGAAAAAACCACAATTAGCATCAGGCATTTGCATTGACCATAGTGAGACGTACTAAATAGAGGGCTACATCTCTTGTGGAAAACATTTTTATGAGTTATCCTTTCAGTAGGTTGTTAGAATAATACAAAATAATGGTGTATTCGCTATGGTGTACTTCAAAGGTCAATATCTTATGAAGACAGCGCACGCAATTTGTGTTCTGTCTATCTTTGTTCCACCGTTTAAGTCACGCAGCTTTGGAACACCCGCGATTATATTATCGGATCATTCTGTGCCGAAATATCGAGCGGATGAGCATTAATACCTTATACCAATCAGCACTAAACAGATGATGCATGTAAGAAATCCTAATTGTTTGGAGGATTCCTGATAATTAGTTTCATCGGGTTGTCTTGTCGAGTCGGGCCCATTACAGATTATGTTCATTACTGATCGGGTTAATACCGATTGGTTTCATTACTGTTCGAGTTTATTACTGATTGCGTTGATTACGGATCGGATTCATTACCGACCGGGTTCGACGCTGATGAAGTTCTTTATATAATGGGTTTCATTACTGATCGTGTTCATTACTGATGCAAGAGTAAACTTATGATGCGCCGCCAACCATCCTCTTTTGACACCATGTACAAAAGGTTGTTAGCGAGCAAAACTCGCATTTCAATAGCCGTATATTATTTTGGACAATTTCTGTTCCATAACGCCATTAGCGAATGCAATTCGGCCCCCGTACTTTAACACCAATATGTTAGCGAACATTTTCAAATTATAATGTATGAAATATGAAACGGACTAATTGCTGTTATTTTATACAAAAAATGACATTTCTGTTCAGTGAACAACGGAATCGCATTATCTTTTGACAAAAGAAGATGGTAAGCGACGCAGCTTAAGTTTATTTATGCATGATTCGGTTCATTACGGATTGGGTTCATTACTGATCGGGTTTATAACTGATTCGGTTTATTTCTAATCGAGTTCATTACTAATCGGGTTCATTACTGATTGAATTATATAATTACTGATTGGGTTCATTACCGACCGGGTTTATTATTGATCGGATTCATGACTGAGTGGGTTCATTACTAATCGGATTCATTACTGATCGCATTCATATCTGATTGGGTTCATTACAGATTGAGGCCATTATCGATCGGGTTCATTACCAAGCGGGTTTATTGCTGATGGAGTGCATTAGTGACAAGATTCATTACTGATCGGGACCATTAGTGATTGGGTTCATTACCGATAGGATTCATTACCGACTGGGTTGATTGCTGATGGAGTTCTTTCATGATTGATCGGGGTTATTACCAATTGTGGGGGTGGGGGGGTTGAAAGGGGGCCGCGATTCGTTTCTCCGCGCTGTCTTCTTATCTTTAAGTTTCGTTACCGATCGGGTTCATTACTGATTGCGTTTATTACTGATATGGTTCATTACTATTCGGGTTCGCTACTCATCAGGTTCTCAATTTTGTTGCCGAATTAAGTTTATATATTATAGTAAAGTACAGCATATACTCTGTCTAATGGTCTGATGAAGCCTTGAAATTATCAATTTTTTCACAATAATTGCACATAGGTATAAGGTGTTTTTTTGATTATTTCACAAGTCTTGGATATCGGTCATTTGTGCTTTTACTCAATCTCACTAAGCACTAAGAAAATTCCAGGCAACTTCAGATGAAGGCGAAAATCAGTGAAGGTGCCCAACACATTTTCTGTTATGCTTCCGTAATCTCTGGTTCCCTAATGCGGCGTTCACGTTATAATGTCCCCAACGTATGGAACCTATGCACACGACACAGTGTCAGGCACGCTGTCGACATCAGGGTGTCTTAGACACCCTCATGTTTTTTTATAAACTTTTCAAAGGTAGCTAGCTAGGAATATTGTCACTTCTCGACAGTGTCAAGCACACCGTGACTTCTTGCAGTGTTATAGACAGAGTGCGGCATTATTTCGTCACGTTCATATAGCCTAGATACAAATATCGATAATTTTAAAAAAGTGCACAACACAGTTCACTAAAAAACCGCATCAGCTATAGACAGTGTCTGTTACAGCTAATTCGTGCCAAATTGGTAGCTAAGGGTGTGTACGATACCGTAAAGAAAAAATGGTAGCTAAGCATATGTCGTACACCCTCAGTAATTTATTTACAGTATGGGTGTCACCCTGACTGTTTATACGATAAGGTCGTGACTACAAGATCACAAAACTTTAAACAGCGGTGACATTATAACGTGAACGCCGCATAATCATGACACACCGCGAAACATAACAGGAATAACTAATATTTTACATCTACACGGCAGAGTAGTATGTTCAAATACTTTTTAGAAACACCAAGATCAGCCGTCACCATCCAGTTCAAGCAACATGGTAGTGTCATCGAATGCTCGTTTATCTCAACAACCGACAAGCAGTAGACCCAGCTCAAGAGTGATGGCGCCTGAAATCGTTCGTCGACTTGGTCAACTGTGTCATTGCCCAGTTTCAAATGCCAAAAGCACGCCATTGGATTCGCCTAGCAAAGAATGGACGCAAGTTTGGGTGCTGCTCGAAAATCAAAAACTCTATTTGTGTGAAGAACAGCCGCAATTTGGACGTGATGTAAGCAATTGTAGTAGCTGAATTGCTGGGTTGTCAGCTTTCAAAATTCAAAAATTCAAAATTTATTCAGTTCCTATGGTACATACGAGTCTTTCACGTTTGACATTATTTTAAACATATAGACTGTCGGAATATGTAGGTTTCACCGTAGAAAAATAAAATCTTTTAAAAAATGTATTTATTTCAAGTTTCTCAGTGTAACAGTGAATGAAAACTTCACATGGGTACCGTAAATAAAAAATTTTATGCTCAAATATGAGGCCAGCCTGTGCCTAGGTTTAAGCGTGGCTTAAGCCTTAAGTTGAGACGAACAAAACTGTATACAACCCTCCTAGGGATAAAATTAGACATGATATGCTAGGAATGAGCTGGACTTGACATAATCCAAAAGATGTTTTTTACACCAATAGCTTGGCATAACAACTTGTCTAAAAGTATTGGCCCATCGTTTTCTTATTTTGTATTAGTACGTTTTTATTCTTCGAACCTCTCGTTTACATGTAAGAAAGTGCTTATGAATTGATGTTTGAAGGTTTTACTATCTCGTTTTAAGTGAAGTGTTTAAAGATATTTGCTAATTAATCAATACTCAGCCATTTTACAGAAAAAACTTTGTCTCTAGCGACAACTTGGGTCATCACGGCAGGTAATGCAGTTCTGGGATTTGTTTTAGAAATGTAAAACTATGGCTGGTGATGACTAACCGGGGATTGTATCTGATACTATTTAACATAATCGTTAAGATTAGTAAACACAAGCATATAGCAAATTGACAATTATAGCTTAGAATTACAAGATTACTACGAATTGATTGATTCTTGTGGCAATGGCATAACGGCTTACAGGTAGCATCTGTGGGGTTTGATTAATTTAATTATAAGACTACTGCAACTGCTTGGTTGCGGAACAGTCATTAATGTCACAGTTGTTCGCTTTTACATGCTTCGAAAATTTTGGCAAATATGGTAGGGAAATTGACAAAAATTGGGGGAAATTGGCGAAAATTAAGGGAAAATTGGCAACAATTAAGAAAAATTGTGGGTTTCAAAAATCGGGAAAATCTATCCGATCTGCCCCCTCCCATCTATCCGATCTGCATGTATGAGTTAGCCTATGGCATTATTTTAGCTTTTGCTATGCTGTGACTTCAAAGATTACTGCTTATTGCACTGTCCTATCGTATTTCAAATAAAATTGGCTAGAGTACGCTATTAACCATTCAAAAAGTGGTGTGCGGCAAATATCGCGGATTCATTCAACCACATTTTCGTGAGGGCGCTTGTTTAACGGAATCAAGGTAGCTTTCTACAGCCTAGGATTTTCGTAGATGTTCCGGAAGAACAACTTTCTCTCATCTCAGTGAAACTATGAGCATTTACAGATTTCAGTGTACACTGAAAATTATTATTACATATTACCTGCTTCTGGTACTGCTGAAGCATTTGATAACATTTGTGGTGCGTTGTTGGTTTAGTCCTGCATGATCCTGAGACATGTTTCTCAAAAGAAGCTGAACGTCTTCCGATTAAGCGAATATTGTCAAATATCGCTCCACTTTCAGCCAGGGTATGGTGGTGGTTAAGCACATAGATGTTCAAAATCTTATTTCTGCTCGATATTTCTCATCGTCATTATGGTCGTTAAATTTTAGTTTAGATACCTGGACAGATAAATTAAAATCGTCGCCTAAATATCCTGCTTTTGTCGAACTCAATGTCATATGGCTAGTTTTATTTTTAAGCACACTTTATCTTATAACTCATAGCTGGTTAGCCTGAATCCAGCGACAGAAATACAACTCGAAATGTGTGACGCTTAATGTAGTATAATGTTTGTCTTACCAACACACACATGAATAGTCATCGAATGATAATTAGCAAGTCATAATATCTGAATTTTTGGATTTAACTTTCAGTCATACATTATTCCACATGGAACAGCCGAAATCGAGGTCGCCGGATGCATAGCAGACATTGCCTACGACTGCACTAAGCGGAAACACGTGCTTCGCCTAGTTACGTCAACCGAAGCTGAACATCTGTTTCAAGCCCTTGATACTGCTGCAATGCTCGGATGGTTGGAGGCTATTAATCAAGCCTCTGGGTTCAACAGCGAAGTTGGGGTAAAATACCTAATTTTCAGGCATAATTTTTTGTAGTTGAGACATTATAAACGTGAAAAATTTTTTAACTTATGCGCTCACCTGTATTGACAACTAGGTAGCCGCGAATTATCCCTCCACTGGAAATTTCTGTCTACGTCGCTGTAGGTATGTTTATTAACTATGGCCGTAACGGTTTAACTGATCATACTGTTGCATGACACCTGAAATTCGGTAAGGGCTAAAATGAAGACACTAATTCGGTAGGGGCTAAAATGAAGACACTAATTCGGTAAGGGCTGAAATGAAGACACTAATTCGATAAGAGCTAAAATGAAGACACTAATTCGGTAAGAGCTACAATGAAGACACTAATTCGGTAAGGGCTAAAATGAAGACACTAATTTGGTAAGGGCTAAAATGAAGACACTAATTCGGTAAGGGCTAAAATGAAGGCACAAATTCGGTAAGGGCTAAAATGAAGACACTAATTCGGTAAGGGCTAAAATGAAGACACTAATTGGGTAAGGGCTAAAATGAAGACACTAATTGGGTAAGGGCTAAAATGAAGACACATCTGTGAGACAAAATGACTCGAAATATAATAAAACATTATCTAGCTAATTTTCCATAAGTTGCTACCTAAACAAATGGACCAGGTTTTTAAAACCTTAACTTCGGTATATCCGTTGGTTCTTACGCTTTTTAAGACATTCCTGAACGTCAAAAATATGCATCGAAGTATAGTAGCGATCGCATTAAGCTGTGCTGTGCTGAACAATTTTGTCGAACCATTATGTTGGTCGCTGGTCTACATGAACATTTTAACCATCCCCCTTTCCCATAAACAAATCGATTTACCTCCTTGCCCCCTTAAAGCTTGATTTAATTTGTCCATCGAATATACTGGTACCAGAAAGTCAGCTGGAGCTGTACAGGTAAAAACGGCTTACGCATGCCACTGAGCTATCTATGAGCTGTAGCTTGGTTTTCTAGAACCGCTTAAATCGAGCGAATAACAACGCCCGTGCAATCGATAATCGAATATTAACAACGCATCGCTACATTACTGTACCACAGCGCAATGTTTGCTGCTCCAGGTTTGTTAACAGAGGACATTATTGGGTTAAGCTTTACCAAACTTCAAGGCACATCACTGATGAAAATCGAAGCTCAGACAGGACCTGCAAAAATATGAGCCGGTCTGGTATTGCTGATGTTGAGTCAGTGATACTCTAATTGAACAAGCAATATTTCCTCATAGTACACATTTGCCAAAATTCCAGGCAAATCCCGGGACTGGTAGAAATATAGTGTTTTCGGTGGATTTATGCATGCTATCGGAATGCTTGGTCTACAATATCTGTCAACTGAACCGGACAAATGTGAAAAGTATAAAAAACGCAGAAGTAGCCCTCAACCAGGAACAAAAATGGTTAATAGAGCCATGATTCCACTAGTTTTTTGAAGCTGAAGTGGGCAAATCTGGGGAATTGTAAAAAGCGTTGAATGCTCAAGTAGTCTGCACCAGAAACAATCAACAGAGCCATGATTTCACTAGTTATTTTACCCACACCGCAAGTACAATATACCCGTATTCCAGTCAATGAATATAAATTTTTCCAAACGAAGAGGTTAGGCGATTGACCTAATAGACGCTGAAGAAGACCGCTGGTGTATCGGTCAACTGTAAGTGAAAACATTACAAACCCAAAACTATAATAAAAAGCAGACAAGCCACGAATTCAATTTGGGCTATCGGTGTAACGATACAATCATAGTACAACTAGCCACAACATAATTCCGGTTCGATTAACGTCGGAATTACGCCAGGTAGAATCAACTTCGTTGACGTAGTATAAACTAACTAGGTTTAGCTTTGAACATTTTCACTTGAATTGATTCTAACCTAAATAATTAAAATTAATTAAATTACTGGTTAATGTATGTGTGATGTTATTTAATTAATGTTAATTAATGTTGTGATAGTTAACACATTTTGGAGATACATTTTAGTAAAATACGAGGTACGAAGAGTAACCAAACACTGACTTTGGGAGTGGAATGAGCTTACGTGTTTGCGCTGCAATGCACACTTTCCAAAACTTGTGATTAACCTTAAACAACTTCTTTGAAAGTAACTTGTCTTAACCATTGCAGTGGGAATTCTAACCGAATAATATTTTGAAGCCAGGCATTATTAAATTTATTAAGTTACTTCCAATATCAGGTGTAAGTGGGATTGCTCGTTTTCTGTTTTATATGTATTAAACAAAAATGTCATTTTATAATTACGTTTCGTGCTCCTGAGCAGCATGCTTACTCTTTGTTCAACTATTTTGTTTGCTTAATGAACGTTGCAGCGTTACAAAGTATATTTCATAATTTTAGGTGTTCAAGTAACCCTGAGGGGCGGAAGTAAAATGCAGCCCATGCCGTTCTCGATATGCTAAGCCTAAGCCTTAGTCTTAGCCTAAGCTAAGGTCCTTATATGACACATACACTAAGCTTAAGCCTAACTCGGGTGGGCTACCGCCGCCGAACCCCCCGCTGTAAGCTGTTCTTTTCTAACGTTATAACGTACCGCCCCTCAGGGTTACTTGGGCCATTTTAGGGAACGTTGTCAAGCAACGCAACTTCAACTTCACACGCCTCGTCATCAATGTCTTTAATTATACGACGCTACGAAGCATCATCAGCGACAAGAGCAAACGAAACTACCTGCTTGTCAAGCTCAAACATTCGCCGAAAAAACTCACCACCAACCACGCCACAAGCGGCACGTTCTAACACAGCAAATGTGTTGCATAAAACATCTTCTTCGGAAACTTCAATAACCATATCATCGCCTGTACTTAAATATCGAAAAATTCCATCAATGTTTTCGCGGCGTTCAACCCCAGAGCAACAGCAACAACAAGTCCAAACTCTGACCAATGGTCAGCTAACAACTACAGGTAAACAATACACTACCATTGACGATAGGAGTAGATCCGAAAATGTTGCGACTATACTAACGAAATATATTACTCTTCAGTCGTCCTTTGTTATTAACCAGAAAGAGACTGACTGATTTTATTTTAAGCACCTGGGAGACCTACTACCATTGTCATTGTCGATCTGTGCGCCAACTCCAGTCATTTTCTGTCATCACCCCAAACAGGCCCAATCCATGTTATTTTTCTAAGCTCAAGCCTAGAGGATACCAATATTAATTAAGATCACTAATCCAGCCGCGCAAATTGTATATACAAATAGTCTAATGATACGCTAACTATGTCCATGTTTTTTAAGATATGGACGGGCTATATGCTTAGTATGCTGCTGCATTATTGATTTTAATAGGATTCACGCTTTTGTATCCCATCTTACTTGATATCTATTTATTGGTTTTAGTCAACAATACTGTAGTGCTTATTGCGCTATATATTACTAGTAGTAAACTGTGCTACAACGCCAAGACGTTGTTAGACTCCCAAGGTTTATGGACATTGTTATAGCAAAGTTAGACTGTTGTTCCAGCAATACTCGGTTGTATCTGGAATACATATACTGCAGAATATTACCAAAACACCTCAGACACCTCATACACGTAGTCATTGCTGCCATAAAGTTGGACTTGTAAACCCTAAGAATTGACCTGTGTTATGATGCCCAAAAAGTGAGCTCTAGGTTCGGGGCTGTGCTGTGCAAAAGCGTTCTTTGCTGAGGGTCTAAAAACAAAGCAACGGTCTCAGTAGTGATAAAGGCTATTATCAAGGACAAAAGCGCCTCAGACCCGTAGTCATTGCTGCCATATAGTTGGATTTGTAGAACCCTAGAACATAATTCACCCGTGTTATGATGCCCAAGAAGTAAGCTCTTTGTTCTGAGCTGTGCTGTGCAAGAGTGTTCCTAGTTGGGGCCCAAGAATAAGGCAACGGTCTCAGTATTAATAAAGAATATTATCAAGGACAAAAGCACGTCAGACTCGTAGTCATTGCTGCCATAAAGTTAGATTTTTAGAACCCTAGAACATAATTCACCCGTGTTATGATGCCCAAGAAGTGAGCTCTTTGTTCTGAGCTGTGCTTTGCAAGAGTGTTCCTAGCTGGGGCCCAAGAACGAGGCAACGGTCTCAGTAGTGATAAAGGATATTATCAAGGACAAAAGCGCCTCAGAGCCGTAGTCATTGCTGCCATAAAGTTGGATTTTTAGAACACTAGAATATAATTGACCTGTGTTATGATGTCCAAGAAGTGAGCTCTTTGTTCTGAGCTGTGCTGTGCAAGAGTGTTCCTAGCTGGGGCCCAAGAACAAGGCAGCGGTGTCAGTATTGATAAAGAATATTATCAAAGACAAAAGCGCGTCAGACCTGTAGTCATAGCTGCCATAAAGTTGGATTTGTAAAACCCTAGAACATGCTTGACCTGTGTTATGATCTCAAAAAGTGAGCTCTAGGTTCGAGGCTGTTCTGTGCAAGAGTGTTCCTAGTTGGTGCTCAATAACAAGGTAACGGTCTCAGTAGTTATAAAAATGCAGAGTACACCCTATTATTTATTGGGGTTAAATGTTGACAGTGTTGGATGTTTTGTATATAATGCACTATTGGTAAATGTCAACACGGAAAATTTGAACCCCGTAACTAGCAATGTGAAAATTATGACAAGGCAATTGGAGTTTGTATCTAAAAGGCGCCATAATCTTGCTTCCTAAAAATTGTCTGGTTATATTTTCTGGCCTACAAATTTACCCCTTTCCCGCACAGAGTCAGACTTTTGTAACAGCGTACACTATGACGTGACGAACTATTCGAGTTTGTCGTGTGGCGTGCGCTTGCACGTGCGTTGTTAATCGTTCAAATAGTGAGGTATCTCAAAGCAACAAGCAGCAGCTCTTAAATAATGGAACGGCTAACGTACAAGACTCGAACCTAAAGAATCCAGGTTCATTCAATCCGCCTTTGCTGCAAAAACTTGTCCAACAAAATACGAAATGCGTATTCATGCGGGAAACTTTTTAAACATCATACTACTTTTTAATTATTTTTGCACATTGCAGTATATATCCAAGTAAGTGATAAACAGTAAAGATCGCTTAGTTTCTTGTGTTTCGGGTACATTAAATTTTTTGCGGACTTGACGCTAAGTTACAGCTAATAAACATCTGTTTGCTCATTAAAAATTGCTAATTCGCTGTAAGCATCAACTAATCCGAATTTCCAATTTTCTCCGTAATAATTATTGTGGATTCCCATCGATTCATGAAATATTATGGTTAGTGGGTTCACCTTAGGTTTCTTTGCGTATTATCCCACACTCAAAGTAGGGTTTGTACCACGGTAGTAAGGACGCTATTGAGTACCTGTTGTTGTTATCCGTGCGTTTAGACTAAATGCTAAATGTGTTTGAGTGCGCCTTGTCGTATAAATCAATTATAACAATGTCTTGTGGCTTCAACTTATAGCTCATTGGTGTGTGAAGTCTATGCAAATTGTATTCGCCAAATTGCAACATTTGTCCGGAACATGGTGAGGAGATGGGTGATCTAGAAACATAGAAGTGGTCTGCCTGAGTTGTGACATCAAGATCATGTACGAGGTTGTATGGGCCATGGTCTGACAAACTATAATGGTGTAGGCCATGTTAATAAAATATGATGTGCACCATTTTTCTGTAGTGTACATAGGCTAAAATCGGCACAGCCCTATTGACAAAGCAAAACTAGAGATGTGACACACATCAAAGACTCTTGGTAATTATAGTGTTATTAAAATCAACACTTGATACAACATAGCAGACAAATGTAATGACAAGTGACTGTAAATGTAAGTGACTAAACCGAAATCTGCTGTTATGACCAATATTTTCCCGAGGTAACAATGAATAGAAACGGCTATATGCACACCTGTTCTTAAAAAACGAAATTTTGTTAAAAACAACTACACACGTTGCTACAACAATCGCTATGATTATAGCCTGGTTTTCAATTTTCAGCTAAAATTATGCTATGTTTCATAATGTTGTTGATTAGCGGCAAATTGGTAAAACTTGGTATCGGCATTAGTCATTGATAGAGGCATAAAATAAAGCTTTTGTTTCCAAGACAGCTGCATTACCCGTGCGTATTTACTCTGCCATTTTATATCATCGCATCATCGAAGTGACGCATAACTTTTATTTTTCGACAACTCCAATTAATATTCCTTGCATTTTTTGTGGCAACATCAATAATAGAACATCAGTGCGATTTGATTTCTCTATGCTGGTTTTTGCTTACTGTTTAAGCCAATGGCGCACCCAGAACTTGGCTAAGGAAGGACCTGATAAAGCTTTTGCGCTAAAAGGGAGCTCTCCAAGGGCACCGTTGGAACCTAAACGTCAAAGTCAAGGAGCAAGCCCGGGCTCCACCTGCCACCCCCCTCTGGGTGCTCCGCGGGTTTAAACGGTTTTACTCTAGGATGTGATATTATTTGTTTTTTTGTCGGAATAATTTAATTACAACGTTTAATAATATCTGAAAAGTGTTTTACGATGGGTAAGTGGCTAAATTTAAAGTCTTTAAAAGTTATATAAGCCTATTTTAAATGATAGCCTTTGATGAATACATTAAACTTTTCATTCCCAAATTGTTTTTCATTGTGTTGACAAACAGCAGCAGTCGCTGTACGTTCGACCCAGATTGTACGATTGTGCACGCTAATAACGTACATAAACCACTTAACTACTTATTAGTTGTTACTCGGCAACCATAAAACACCGCACGACGCGCTCGGTGAGCACGGCATTTCACAATTTGCGCTGATGCCTTTACGTATCAATGGGTACAAAAAGGTTAATTTATACTCATTTTATATTTAATGTTAGCACTGAATATGACCAACTTAACAGTGTAGTTCTACTGGCTCGAACTCTCGTTTCTTTCATAATAACCATACATGCTCAAGGTCCGAGGTCACAAGGGTGGTAGCCGACTTAGTGATCACGCAATTACTAGTCAATGTTCGCGAAGCGTCATTCGCTTACTAAAATATCATCACAACATTACCAACAGTTTCAAGCAGCTCCATGGTGTAGTGGTTAGTGTTCGGCGACTGCGGCGAGTCCAGGGGATGGATGACCTGTATGTATCATAATAACATCAACCGATCATCTACTCAATGTTTCATTACTTTTAGATCGAAAACTATACGTCTTTAGCGTGGCATCTAAGCTGCATCTAAGAAAAGTGTAAGCTGCCTACAAACTATTTCAAAATCATTCTACGAATGTGTTTAACCCTCCCCAGATTGAAGGGGTCCCAAGAGGCCCTTCTGTAGTTTCTGTAGTAGGGCTAGCAACGATATGGAGTAGAAATTCTATCTTCCTGGAGAATTTAGTTTATTGTCAAAGGTTTTCCGGGTCTGATTTTTTAAATCTTCAATTTTTTTAAGTACTTGAGGAATAGTACCCGACACTTCGCAGACTCCCTCAGTCTAGAGAGGACTGACATAATTGAGGCTACCTGACTATACAAATTTCACAACATATGTGCTCTTTAACCGACTGATGAATGTCTGGTAGATACTCCATTAGTCTCACATATGCTTAACGTGCGATAAAAAATACAGTTGCAGTCAGTGGCTACACCTAGTGTTATAGTGATAAAAATATACAGACCAAAACGCATTATATTGTCCAGCAGATGAGTATATCTACCAACGGTATTTTTATTTTACAATGTTTCGGACTGACTTCAATTGAATCACATTACATACATCAGATGCAATGGGTATAAAAAGTCTGATTTATATGTAACTTTCGTTGTAAATCAAAAGGAACTTCTACCTGATAGCTGCTTCACCTAATTTTTGCCCCTAAAGAAAGTTATGTAGATTTTCAAAGACGTTTTTAAACGTATATTCTTTTCCTAATCGGTAGCAGATAGGTGAGCATAACAGCATTTCGATAACCAGGACAAATGCACCACGAAGCAGCATTTATAAAAAAGGCCTGGCTTCGCAAATCCCCTCAAGTCTGGGGCGTAACCACAAAAAGCTCAGCCGTTTAAGGGGTAAAGCAAGCTCACTTAGAGAAATTTACAGTATAACTCTATGACTACACAGTATCATGGACTAAACCAAATTAAAGTTTTATATAATTTCTGATTAAGTAAGAGAAACAGTTTTGTTAGATTGTACTTACATGTGAAAAGCTTTTGACTCAAACCAAAATATTTATCTTTGTTAATACAAGTAGGTATGTCACAACAGTAAAGTGTTAGACAAGAACAACCATAATAAATGTTTTATCATTTCTTACTAATTGAAATAAGCAAACAATACAAATAAAAGTAATGTCTAGACAAATTGGTACGAGATGATTAACGACTGTCACAACTGCAACGAGCCTGTGAACTGTTGCGTATAAAAGTTCCTTTTATTTGATATTTCCTTAGTCTTTTCATGGTAGGATATATAATATGAATATATAATATATTATAAAAATTTTTTCTTCATGTATAACTAAGAAAATCATCAATACAGTAATACTGAATTTTTTAAATAATTTTTTACTATATTAATATAAAATATATAATTTATAAACTTAATTGAATTGTCTTTACATAATTTTAGTATAACTAATAATGTTGTTTCTCTTCTAATTACTAATTTATCACTTATATATATGAACTATATTCATAAATTATATTTTATAATTATATCTGATTAATTCAATTTGAATAAATCCAATAATATTATCATTCATTAATATGAATATAAACGGGAATATAACAATATCTATGTTTTGTTGTATTATAATATAAACTATTAAATTATTATGTTTTCTATGATTCATATGCTTATTATTTAAATATATACGCTCTCTCTATTATCTTCTTTCAATATCTATATGATTTCATTTCAAATATTGAATTATACAGTTTCTTATTCATATTATATTACGATAACTCTATCAATTTATTATATCTCACTTAATATTTATTTATCTTTATCAATTATTTTCATGGAATATAGAAATTAAACAATTTATTTAATGTATGATTTTTTTTCTTTTGGAAATATATTTCGTGTATTCTTTATTATTGCTCTCTAGTCATTGTAATATGACTATTTTTCTTACCGTATTTGTTTCTATTTTCGGATGCGGAACTTTTGTTACTCTTTCTTTTTCGTGAACTATATCTCTCTCTTCTTTTATACTTGGAATATTCTTGTATTGGGCGTGTTCAATTTTTCCTTCATTAGAAATTACCAATATATGCACGATTTTACTACCACGTGTTGGCTGTGCGCGCTGGGTGATGGAATCATCGCACTTGTCAATCCAAGATCAAATTATCATCGTGCCTTCAGTCTTCGTCTCTGAACTATCTTGACGCCCTGATATCTCGTCATCTCACAGGAAATCTCGTTGTTGTTGTATCTGCGATCCTCGTTAAGTTGCGTTGTTTTATACGTTAGTGGGTCGTGTTGTTTGTGGCGTCGTGTGCACGTTTTATGCATTGTTGCGTCTGCACACGGATACAGTGTGGCGACGTCTCCTGTACTTTAGCAAAATCAGCAGACATGTTCAAGTGCGTTTGTAGATGCGGGACTGGCTGCGTCGGTCGAGGTCGAAATCGGACGCTGCTGTCGAATGACGGCGAGACATTTATGGCACAGAACGAGGATGCGATCCAACCCGTTGATCGATGTTGCGACCTCGGTCGGGATGCCGGCGAAGAATAGTGGACCCATTGGTCGCATCGATCGCAGATGAAGCAATCGTTCTCAGCGTCACAGTTGAAGTAGACACATTGAGGTGTTGGCGCGTTGGGTCGGGTCAATTGCGGGTTGATTGTAGATGAAGTTAATTGGCGGAGATAATATTTTTATTTTAATAGATAATTCTTCCTTCTCTCAAGGTACTTCTTATTTGTTGTTAAAATAGATTATTTATTGTGTAACAATAATTTTTGATCTTCTTCTAATCAATTGGTTAAAACCTTAAAATTTTATGCCGGTGCACTCTGTTACGTGACCAAACCATGACGCACAGATCTGGAACAGCAATATTTTATGTGTAAATATAAATAATGCAATATATGAACAACCCGTGAAGTGTCCAAGAGAAATATAACACAAAGTTGTCACCAACCAACTGTCTCCGGCCGAATACGGTGTAACTCTTAGCATATCTGCCGTGCATGCGGGAGTTCTGAAGTTTCGTTGCCACTGGGCTCACACTTAACTTGAACTGTATACGGGTGTAGCTTTTCACTACGTTAGCATATATAGCGTAGCTGCACACGCTGTGATCGGGGCCTGTGTCTAATGGTAGCGCGCTAGTCTTGCAAACCAGAGGCCCGGCTTCGAATACCGGCTGGTCCAATAAATGATCGCTCGTGGATCTTTTCAATTGGTGAACGTGACGTGATCTATGCACGGAGTTTCTCAACATACCTAGAGCTCAACGCACGCTCGTTCCGCGACTCCGCAGGGGATTTACGTAGGATCTCACTACGCTAGCATATATAGCATAGCTGAACACGCGGTGATCGTAGCCTGTGGTGTAATGGTAGCGCGCTAGTCTTGCAAGCCAGAGGCCCGGCTTTGAATTCCGGCTGGTCCAATGAATGATCGCTCGTGGATCTCTTCACATGTCCCACTATGCTACGGTTCAGTGTTATTGCTACATGTATTTACCCTTGAATTGTATCTGTTCAGCTTTTTCCCGAGCAATTTGGTTGCGCCCAATATATGATCAAATTCTAAGCTATCTTGCTAGCTTTGGTAAAAACTATTGCAACATACATGCAAGCATATATCGTGAGGCAAATGTGGGACACATTCCGTGTAGACGTCCAAGAAGGCTTATTAATGGATCAAAATGTCCTTTAGCTTTTATATCTCATACAAGAGATAAATTGAAACAGTCTGCAGAATCAGGGTGCCAAATTCCAAGATCTTTCAGATGGCCTCGGAAAACCGTATTTTACTTATGTTCATTGAAAACTCAATGATTATTTTTATTCATATTCTTTGTCTGGTTTCAGCGATTAACTCACCTCCAACATCGACCAAGCGACTTCATAAGCTTCGCAAAGTTACAGCAAAAAGTGTTTCTAGTCCAGTTATTGATGCGAGCATTGCTAACACAAGTGGCAGCCGCAACGGTGACGTGTCAACGAATAATGATGACACAAATACGGAATATTTAACGTTCGGTGGACTATTGGAAAACATTACCACCGCCGGAAAAGATGATGTAAGCATAGGACAGCTAAAACATTTATTTTTACACTTGTAAAAGCAGTATTTAATGCTTAAAATTCATTGTCAATCGGCTTAAACACAGCGAGAACAGCAAAAATTCAGCGATGCAAACGCGATGAGCCCAACACTATGCCATTTCACCCAATCTACGTTCTATGTATTATTGACTTTTTCGTGTACGAAATGAAGCACTTGTGATTACAATGAATGAATATCGGTTTCAAAATGCTACGTCATATAATGGGATTTGCGGCAACAAATTTCAGCAAAACTTACTGTTGTGTTTTATAAACCTTAACTCCTAGCATACTCCAAACATTAATACCTTTTACCCGCCAACGTTCCGAAGTGGAACATAGGTTTTAAACGTAAGTGTGGAACAGCGTTGCAATGTGCATCATACAGCGGCGTGTAAATAAAAAATGATACTTGACAGAAACTTTAGAACGGAAGTTACCATCGATGCACGAACTTGCACATAAGTGAATGTGATTACATTACTATTATCATCCATTAGCTCCGTTTATATTGAAAAATATTAAACAAAATGTATTTTAAGTGTAAATTTATAAACACCTCTTGTAAATTTTGTTTAATAATGATTTCATACAATTTTATTGCGCAATATTATTTTGCTACAATTTGCTTAAAATTGTGTGGCTAACAAATTATACAGCCTTTGTATTGCAATTCAAAATTAATACATCTTTTAAGTGTTGCATAATAATAAATTTCATACAATTATTGCATAATATAATATGGCTACAATTTGTTTAAAAATTGTATGGCGCAAATATCTTGCTTCAATTTTGTAACAATTCTTAAATGAATGTATGACTATATCAGCAAAAGTCGCAATAAATATCGCAAAAAGTGTGTGACAGATTGTGCATAACTTCAGCGACTCGCAACAAAGAATGTATATACGATTATTTAGACATTCATTGTAAGAATTTATGTATACATAAGATTTATATGATTAGATTAGTTACGTTTAACTCTGTATGAAATTACATACGTATAGTAATTTACGTATCATTAGCACCATATTTCATATAACAAATGCGTGATTATTTACCCGTAAATTGTAGTTATAAATGTTTGCTTTATAACACATAAATTATTTGAACATTTATCCAGCAAATATATAAAATTGAAAATTGATACAATTTCCCAAATCTATAAATGTTCAATAATTAGGTATATTGTATTCTATACATGTATTTATAGCAATAGCACTATATTGAATATATTTCATTTAATACCAAATTCATACATTAAAATGTATTTCATTTCATACAAATAAAAATGAAATTTCATACATTGTATGTGTCTCGTTTCATACAACATATACTTGAATTCATACAATACCCGTGTTGTGTTGTATGTAAATATATCAACACGATATCGTGAATGCATTCATCTGCAATTGTGGTCATTGGACGCATCTGAATCTGAAAATTTATGCAAGCGTGAAAACCGCTTTATCAAATTCTTTGTTTTTATATTTGTGCATTACAAATGTATGAACCGTGGCACTTGAAATGTGTTTATAAACTAGACCACACAAACAATTTATGACACAGTAGACATATATATATGTAAAAATATAAGTTATTTTAAGAGAGTAGCTAAGTAATTAATTGTGATAAAATTTCTGAACTAAATGGAAATTGGGAACAAGATAAAATAAAAACACCTTATTGCAGTAGCTGTGATTTAGAGACGGATTGACGTATCAGACTGATTTTTTATTTTTGTTGTGTTTTAATATATCAATTTCATAATTTTGCATCTATGAACCTTTTGAATTTGTAAAGGCTTTGATAAAACGTATGCTTAAAGAGTACAGCCCATGACCTGTGTATTTTAGCGCCTTAGGATATTTGTTAACATACGAAGTCTCAAACATCAGACATTTTCCCTGCGAACTTTAGCACATTTCCCATTTCAGAACGGAAACAGCCATCGGTGCTTGATGTTATCATCATTCTTATCCTCACAAGCAGGATAAGAAGGATGATAACTCTAGTTGCTTGGTAGCATATTGTGGTAATAATTTTAGCTAGTGCCTTTGATCGTTCAACTCTGTGTGAAAGTACTCGAAGCAAATGGATTAGAAACCGTCGGAATTTATCGGATTCCCGGCAACTCTGCTTCTGTCAACAATTTTATAACTTGCTTCAACAAGGGACTAGATTCAGTATGTTTCTTAATTGCGTACAATTTGTAAGGTTTTCACATGAAGTGATTAAACATTTATCTATTCTGCCTGGCTATACTGACCGTCGGAGTTTATCGGATTCCCGGCAACTCTGCTGCTGTCAACAATTTTATCATTTGCTTCAACAATGGACTAGATTCAGTATGTTTCTTAACTGCGTACAATTTGTAAGGTTTTCACATGAAGTGATTAAACATTTATCTATTCTGCCTGGCTATACTGACCGTCGGAGTTTATCGGATTCCCGGCAACTCTGCTGCTGTCAACAATTTTATCATTTGCTTCAACAAGGGACTAGATTCAGTATGTTTCTTAACTGCGTACAATTTGTAAGGTTTTCACATGAAGTAACTAAACATTTATCTATTCTCGCTGGCTGTACTGTCTATGTGCATAACTGCAGTTACTCGACGGGTATATGTTAACCAGCATGTTCAATCTAAGCTGTGGCGTAGCCAGGAAAAGCCCTACTGCGTCGGCAGAATCGGTCCAAGGTAAGGTCCAACAAAATTTTTTAACTCATACATTCACAATTTCTAGTTACGAAAATGATGTATAACTACTCCGTCGACAGAAAACTATAGAAAAATTCATCTATGCGTATCTATTTTTGTGTAAATTTATTGGAGATTTTCTTTGAAGGATACTTCTTGAGACATATGTGTTTTATGCATCATTTACGTTAAGAATGTGTGCAGCAGGGCCGGGTTTTGTCGGCCTACCGCGGCTCTAAAGCTATGTTTGGCTAGCCGCGGTCAGCCTGCGTGACATTTTTTGGGCCGAGCTAGACCCAACAAATATATTTAGCTAATAAAAAGTGAGGCTGATAAATTGTCACAAGAGCCAAATTCAGCTTTAAAAGCCAGAAATACATGACGGCAATGTAAAATCGCTAAAAATGGAAATTGATAGTTATTGTCATATATTCGTAAGACATCCTTCCAGTTACAATAGCATAATTTTCATTCATGAAAAAGCATGTTTTACATAGCTACTAGGTTGGCTTGTAAAAGGCGCTCAAACAAAAATTTTGAAAATATATTTGATATTTATGATTTTATTTTGCCTGAATTTATGCGCTATACTTTTAATTTACTACTAATCTTGCCTTTTTTGGGCCCAGAACTAAATATTTCCGATGTAACACAATCTGCTAAACTGATTGTAGTAAATATATTTTCAGTAGCCCGTCCCGGCTATCAAGCCCTGAGACATAGCCAATTCCGGCCCGTACAAAGTAGCTAGCGTAGCTTAGCTATTTATTTTATTTATGAAGGGCCTTATGTGCCTGTGTGTTTTTGTCACGAGCCAGAATTGGCTGTGTGACCGAATCTGGCCCTAGGTGCACACATCTTAAGCTAAATGGTGCATTAGACAAGGCAGCTTGTTTCGCTGCTAATGTCAGTTTGAATAGGCATAATTTCAATGTTATGGTGATTAGTATAACTAGTTGATGTTGATGTGGACTGACATTCGGTGTCGCAACATTCATAACACAAAATTAAAAATGGCTAGTTTACATAAAATTTGATTCTATCAATGTGCTATATCGATGCATTCCGTAGCACTTTATTGGATCAAGACACCTAATATTTATATGTTACGTAATATTCATGAACACGTATGCGACTTATGCTGATCTTTACATGCTCGACGTTGCCAAGTGACAATAACGCACGTTGCGCCTCGTTGTGTTAACCGAGGTTTGCACGCGCGTTACTCACTCGCTTTCGTGAGTTTCCTTAAGGTTTTTCATGGCTCAGTGGCTTTCATATTTTTCATGTCATTCACCCAGCGAACAGCTGTCGGTTATTAAACATTGCACAATAGACTAACAAATTTGAGTGCTTTACTTCGCTAAATTAATTAAAATTATACATATTTAATATTTCAAATTTTAGCGTCACTTTTTTCTTCATTTTTTATGATTTTAGAAGTTTTGAAATTGAACACTGCCGCTCAACAACGGGACTAATGCGGCTTTTCGCTAAGCACCGGTTGTTGAATATGAGTTCGCTCAGTGTCCTGCTCGTTCGCTAGACTTACTTGAGATACAGTCGAACATGCATTTAGAAGTGAGCACGGGGGTTTCCGGCGTTGTCTGTAATGAAAAACAAGTATGGCCTGATCAATGCACTGTTGAAAAATCATCGATTAATGA
This sequence comes from Trileptium ribeirensis, assembly GCA_030248225.1. NCBI lineage: Eukaryota > Metazoa > Nematoda > Enoplea > Enoplida > Thoracostomopsidae > Trileptium > Trileptium ribeirensis. The sequence continues at coordinate 25,789 of JASANE010005601.1, read as the reverse complement.
TTAAGATAGACCAGCTGGATTCAAATATGAGATTCTGGGTTGCAAGTCTACCTACGACTACACCACAGGCTCGATCAAGATTTAATACAGCTACGCTGTGCACCCTGCCGTAGTTGAGCTGCTACATTGCCATACTTGAAAGCCACGAACAACCGCCTTTTACGCTCGAGCTTTGTTAGCATCCTTCTCTGCTGAAGATCACAGCGGCCGGCCACGATAAACCTGGGAATCTAGATTGCAAAATGAGCGCGCGGTCACTTCTTGGCCGTGCCCAATGAAATTGATTGATAGGCACTTTGTGTACTTTAGCGTAATAAAGTGCTACACCCTATACCTAGCAAAAATTTTCAATTATTTTAAGTCACCACAAAATAATAAACCAATGTCTAACCCAATGTGTTGTTCAGATCAAAGCCATATTATTTGACATCGAGCAAGGTGCTTATTACAGTTGTGAATTTGGTAATTTAGGTTACACCAGTATTGATACAAACGATAGTACACCATATGACGAAACAGTAAAATCATAAAAAAATTTTTTAGTTGACATCTTTAATGACGTTGAACACCGACTGCTTCGTAAATAAAAGTTATGCGTTATCTATTTACATAAGACATGACTGTTACAAAATTCGGTTTTCAATGAAACAAATGTAAAAATTTCAGAACCTACCGAACATGCTGTTTGAATAATTTCATGAAAAAATGGTGTTCGAAACGTTTTGAGCTTGTCGTCAGCGACGTCATAAAACTTGCCACCACCTTTTGGTTTTGTGGGCCGTGCAATGTCTCGCCTGCAAAGCAGCGCACAAGGTATCAAATGTGTTTAAATGAAGCACAAGGTATCAAATGTGTTTAAATGACGACATTAGATTACCAAAATGCCAATAAGGCTTATTAGCTGCGACTTTACAAAGAGTCAGCAGTTAAGTAGGTTTTATCAGCACAAAATCTAGCAAAATTAACAAAACGCGAATTTTATAAATATATTTTGCATAGTGTATTATCTTTACTGGTTTCACTTCCCTATTGTCAAATGTACATAATACAGCGTTGAACACAAGGCTCCGCTACTCCTGCATAAGAAATATATAGTTAAATCGATTTGTTTTTAAAACGTACTAATTATAAACTTAATATGAGTTTAATGTTTCAATGCCGCTTGTACTGTAGTTTATCCAATGCCATTTTGCTTCTATATATGTTAATCAATATATTCACCAAATGAAATGTCAAATGCTACACGTGTGCTGTATTGTGGCTATTACTACCACCGTAATACTCGTATTCGGCTAACATTCTCGTACTCTCGTATTATTTCCGAAACTATCTCAATGCGTATATTGCTTACATTCGGAGTGATCCATATTTCCCTTTGTCGCGTTTGTAGCGTAGTTTCATCATTTGTCGCGCCAACTTCGTGTACGCCTGATCCAATTTGTGCGCTTCTTTTACTCCCATTTCTCTGCAAATATAATCTGATTCTATGAGGCCTGGTGATTGTAGACACAATCTGACTTACCAATTGTCCGTATTATTGAAAGATATAAGTACTTTATAGATAAAATTTTTGTATTAATTCCTTGTAAACGGGTTGATGATTGACCTGGTGATTGTAGCAACATTAGTATAAGTATTTAAAAAAGTGTAGCCGTTTTGACACACATCAAGGTATAACTAGACAAGCAGTGCCAGGATCCTCAGCATTTGTTCGTTATTTGGTTCCACTCTATAAAAAACTCGAAAATAACAAATATAGAAAATAGTCTTTCGAAGTTTTCAGATTATTTCGGCAAAATAACCTGTTTTTTGTTAAACCAACGCGTATTCAGCGCAACCTTGAAAACGTATACTTATTCGGCTTGTTGAACCAGGATTTCTCCGGTGTAAGTCTAGTACGGTGAACACTATGCTATTTATGAGCTGTTGCTCGGTTTCGTTAAGGAACCTCACAAACCGAACGAATAACAACCAAAATACAAACTTACACACAACGACAAACTCGACAATCAGCTTGTCACGCAATGTTTCCGCTAAATGTGTTAATATAAGAACGAGAAGTGTTACTATTTGTGAAAAAATGTTTTTGCGTGATTTTAAGCAATTACATGCACTTCCATATCCAGTAGTTGCCTTCATGTATATATTAGTACAGTATATGAATGATTTAGCGAAAATATTGTGGGCAAACCGCTTGCATATTAAATCATCATCATCACATAATGTTATAGCATTTTGTGTCTATGTATTAACTGTATTATTGAATTTTGCGATTATTAAAAGCAATAATAATGGAATCATCCTGAGTAGAGTGCAATACTTTTCGCCATCATCATAGCATCGCTTCGGAAGATGACGTGATCTACTTCACCCCTACCATAATCGTTGTACCGGGAGCAACCTCAACTATTGGAAGAGGGCCATGGTATAATCAACGAATTATTTTTTATTCTTTGTTTTCCGAAGTGTTTTACCCAGCTAAAATTTTGGCTCGACTCGCAAGGATTTGATGGGCTAAAATTACCTTACTAAATGTGATGGTATTCAATAATTTACATTGTACTATCAGCGTTTTAGATTATTCTATTGGCAATACCATATTAACCTTATTTTTAATTAGTTATGACAAAATATAAAATATGTAAATAGATATTGAACTGAATAGCTATATACTGTATTTTTACATAACGTCTGTGCATTTAGGAAAGGGCGATGACCTACCGGAAGATGTCTAGCCGCCATAAATATAAATTATTTAACTATACCTATCTATAAATTTACAGCTATCCTCGACAATTCCACTGTGGTGCCACGACATTTAATACATGCATTTTCACAAATTTTCGTCGGGTGATTTGACTACAAAAATATCTAAATATTTGCATTAAATTTGAATGTTGATCTTAGATGTTATTATTTTTTCAAAAATTATATTTTGAGGAATTTGTGCAAAGCTATATTGGTCTAATATGCTGTTCAACAGTTACTCTATTCGGTTGTTGGCCACAGCTAGGAAAATATTCCAATTCATATAAAATGTAACACTTATATAAAGATACAAAACGCCGATTGTTCTTGGTACATTTAATTCTTAACGATTCAATCCTAGAGCGTTAATTAGGTCGACAGTGAAATGCGAATGACGCATTTGGTACAATTTTAAACAGCAGTCAGTTTAAATATGTGAGCTAAATCTACCCTAACTCATCTATTAAATCGCTACTAACGGAGCTTCGAAACACTCACCACATATGAGGATTAGCTAAGACAAACATAACACTATCAGTATGCCTTTGCAATATGCAATACACAAACTTTCTGCAATAGCCCATGTTTAGTACTTTTAGCAATATCCTAATAGCAACAAATTAGTCTGTTTTCTACACAGTTATCAGACAATTACGAAAGGTGTCATCATAATTGTACGCTTACTGTTTGCCGATGTCAAATCAAAATTCTTCCGTTAAAGCTCCCTCGCTCACCGTCGTCCATAATGCTACGATAACATATGGAACCAAGATCAGAACTCTCATACTGAAGGTTTAAAACGATCTAATATTCAATATGTTACCACAAAGTTATCTCAACACCGTCAGCTACCACTGACTTTTACTTAACTAATGTTACCTAAGCCAACAGAATATTAACCGCAGCAAATATTCGAATAGTATAACACTTCACAAGTGTTAGTACAAATCTTTGGACCAGTGTTTGGACAAGGTGTGCGACCCAAAATTGTGTAATTTTTCCATGTGACCGCGCTGCTTGAACTTTTCGGTTACTTTAATAATTTACTTTTTCTAAGCAAATAAGTTTTTCGTGTGCGTCAGCGAGCTTTACGTTGCTACCTTGTTAACCACTGAGTTTTTGGATAAGATCCTTACGGCCACACGTATGCCATGCCTGTTGTCCAGTATTCTAGAGTAATGTTAAACATGTGCTACCTCTAATTTCTGAAACACAATGTGCTAATTTAACATATTTGGCATGCGGTTTTATTACATAGTTCCGAGTTCAAACGTGTCACCAATGTACTCTTGCGTCATAGATGGGGCGTTCTCTTATTTGTAAATTATACACATTAGTTTAACTTCATAGTCTGTGCAACGGTTTTACAGGTTGTATGAGTTTGACAAAGGTACTGTTTAGCAAAGCCAAGCTGAGAATGGCAAGGCAATTGGCAATTTTACATTGGCGTTGAAAACATTGAGATATTGCCAACGTTGTCTGGTTGGTTTGCTTTATCTATGAAAATTCGATATGTTACCTCAAAGTTGTCTCAACACCGTCTTAGACTAATGGCTTTAAGAGAAGAAATGTTATCTGAGCCGACAGAATATTAACCGTAGCAAATATGCGAATTGTATAACAATTCACAAGCGCTAGTAAAAATATTTGGGCCAATGTATAGAGAAGGCGTGCGACCCAAAATGGCGTAGTTTGTGTACATGTGATCGCTCTGCTTGAACTTGCATGTTACTGATAAATTATTTTTTCTTGCGTGTGGCAGCAAGCTCTACGTTGCTACTTTGTTAACCGCTGAGTTTTTCCTAAGATCTTTATGGTCCAACGTATGTCATGCCTGCTGTCCAGGATTCAAGAGTGATGTTAAATACGTGGTGCCCTAATTTCTGAGACTCTAATTTCTGAAATACAGTGTGATAATTTAACATGTTTGACATTCCGATTTATTACATAGTTTCGAGTTCAAACGTTAACAGCAATGTATTCATGCGTAATAGATAGACATCCATTTATTTGTAAATTTATACACAAGTTTAACTTCATAGTCTGTGCGACGGCTTTACAGGTTGTATGAGTTTGACAAAGGTACTGAGCTAGGGTTCGCTGACAACGGGCAAGCGAAATAATTGTTTTAAATAGACGTTGGAAACATTGAAATATTGCCAAACCCACTGATCGTTATAACAAATGTTTAAAGTTAGATTCAAAGTAGCCAACTTTGTCTGATTGGTTTGCTTTATCTATGAAAATTCGCTACTTGTATTTGTTTTCAGGCTAAATATATAATAAAACTTTCAGAACGAGTAATAGGATTTTCAAATGTGAAAAACCTTCACGTTAATATCAATAGATTTTTGCTAGAATGTGATGCCTAAGTTTAGTCACAGGGTAACGCACGGAGCAGTTATTTCCGTACGTGTTACAGAACAACCTACAACCCGATCCGAAAGCATTGTGTGCAGTAGAAAAGATACAAATAGAAGACACCCATCCCCAAACGAAGAAGCAATTATAGATTGTTACAAAAGTGACATATTTTTTATAACAAGGACACAGACAACACGAAATACGGCGATTCTCATAATCCTACTACTCATGTTCTTGGATCCATGATTTGCGGCGTTCAAGTTGAATATTTGTAGCAAATAGCTGCAAGTAATAGTTGTAGCACAGCGATCGCGTGTTAACTGATTTGTACGCACGGTTGTACGAGTTCGAGCGAGTGTGTTAGCACGAGTTTGAACGAGTTAAATAACACAACTGTGCGTACAAACTACTTAACGCACACCTAACTGTGCTATAACTGACTTGTAATATAGCTAATTTAGCTAAACGTGCGTTAACGCATTTCGATGCCCGGCTTTAACTATATAAGATGTTGTACAAGTAAAAGTTGTAGCTACCTGAATTACTATGCAAAAATATTGCCGTTAAATTATCATGTTAAACTTATATGTTACGAATGCTTTGACGTTTAAATGTTTTATGCTTGCAAATTCAATGCCTACCAACATGCTCCCAAAAGGTATAGGGTCACAGTTTTGTTAAAAATACTATTAAAACTTATAATTGTTTAGCGATATATTGTTTAGCGAAATTCTTTTGATTTAGCTAGTATATTACAGCCAATTTCGTCCTACAGACTACCGTTGAAAAATCATCCATTTCTCTTAAGTAATGTTTCTGCTTGATATAAAATGAAAAAAAATTTTTTTGAAGTTGGTCGATATGTGTGGATCACCTAGTCTAAGGATTCTACGCACTTTTAACAGTTAAATATAAAATATTGTTTTAGCAGACACCTAGATTTTTAATAAGTTGACCATTGGGCTTATACACAACTAAACACGTACAAAAACCTTAATAAATTTGTGATAACTAGGTACACAACATGTGATAACGACGAGAAGTCCAACCTAAAACACCAAATATTCAAACAAAATAGCCAGTTCTAAATGTTAGCCGTCTGCTTATTTACCTAACTCGATGATCAGATCGGCACTCAAAATTGTGTTTTGAAATTTTTTAATTCGCCGAATTTTGAAAGTTTGTGCTGGAATGCATCTAATATTTTTTATCTTATTAAAATTTTGCTAAAATTACATAATTTGATTTGGAACGACGTACCCGGTAGTACAGTTAAAATAGCATCAGGAAACTCATATAATATACGTCGTCCATTTTTACACTGTTTAATATTTTTTCTATATTCTGCGAACTGGCGTTAAATTGATATATTAGTTAAAAAGATAATAAATATACAATTTTGTGTTAGCATAAAAGTTATTATCATACGTTTCAAGATACACAATTAAATTTATGTGCGTTTCGTATATTCTTAAACAAATCTTAATGTCAGTGACGAATGGAACCAAGCGTGCTACTCCAGTCACTGTTTAGGAACAGTTGTTCGGTTCCAAGGAACCTGGCAAAGCGAGTTGCTAGCAACACGCGTGAAAACCCATTTCACACGACAACTTCGGTTAGCACATCGTTTCGCAATGTACGCAATTATAAATCTGTTACTTTATGCACGAAAAGACTAATGATTCTGACAAGCGCATATGGGATCCAGGCGCAAAAAAAAGATTTTATAACCAGAAAAAGATGTATGATCATATTTTAGCGAATATTATCTGGCGTCCAAAAATAACGTTACTATTGTAGCGTTGGTTACACTGCTGCTCAGTTAAGCATTTAATATTGTCTATTGGTTAAATTTTACATTACACAAGTCAGATGTGATAAATAGAATTGCTGAGCCAAAAGAGTTACTAAAAATTAATACAAGAGTGCCGAGCCATGTAAAATGAGTCCAAGTCACAATAGTGTCAAATTTAACACTCTTTTTGGTGGGTACAAATAGCGTATTCTGTAAACTAGGTATGATAAATAAAGAAATTGCCAGCACTGACATTTAGAATAGCATCAATTCCGTCTAAATTTGTTCAGATAGTAATTCTGGAAACCAAATAAAAATTTAACGTGCCGTGTTTCAATTCTACGCTTAAAGGACCTAAATAAAATACTAAACGAGGTAGGTACTGGAAATAAGATTTTGGCGGTTACTAGTCATCTTTTTGGGATATGAAAACTACCAAACCTCCCTAAAGTTGTGTTTGTATTAATATGTTGTTATAATCAGTTTAACTTTTAATCTTTTTGGGGTGTATAAGGAATCCAACCCTTACGGGGTAACCCCCTCGTCGGCATATGTGATATATACTCCTATGGTTTGTGTCGAAGATCAGTTTGCTGCTCAATTCTGTTCTCCTTGATGTTAATGAAATTACTTAGTGTGGCTAATTTGTCATACAGTCGTAGTAAGAAAGCCTATATGTTGCAACACGTTATTAAAATAATAGTGTTCATATTATAGCTATACATGTCATGGCGATGTGTATAATAGAGCGGTAGGATTTAATAATATAATACTTTCACTAGTTGTGTTTAGATATAGACCATCAAACGAGCTTCGCATAAGTCAGCTAGCATATTTATGGAACACTAAGAATACGCCATGGTGTAATGACGTTACGCAGCTGCATGTCGCAACTTCCTAACACCATGCCCATACGACCCCGGCTATCATAACCTCAAGGGTGGACCATAATTTTGGCACTTTTCTTGGTCAGACCCTAGAAGATATGGAGCTTAGCAGGCCACAGGCGCGCTTCGCGAGGTGTGTTCGGACCACGCCCGATTGGTTGCGCACGTGTCTAGCATTTTGGTATGACTGCTGAAGTCCCCAGGGAGGTTGAAATCGAAACAGTATTTTGGTATGACTGCTGAGGTCCCCAGGGAGGTTGACATCGAAACCTGCCATAATGTCAGACCAGTATTCCCTATCCTAATCTTACTTGGGAGTTGTTTAGTTCTTTATTATAGGTCATAATGTCAAACCACTATTCCCTATCCTAATCTTACTTGGGAGTTGTTTAGGTCTATATTATTGAAATAAGTTCGAACGCGTGTTTGACTTTAATAAGAATTACGACTCGTTTTCCCTCGTTTGGTACCTTAATCCCATCTTGTTATAGCCTATGTGGCCCCCACAGGGTTTCGACATACCCTGGAAGTTTAACGTCGGACACTCCGGACGATGGCTTATTATGGTAGTAATTATTCGTTTTACATTATGTGGTTTGCCGAGTGAACTTGGTTTCTCATGCTAGCGTGATTGTTTCGCGAACTAGTTTCATACTGTTTTCCTGGACCTTCTCGCAGTGCCGTTATCGCCTTAATGCATCCACCTTCGTAATAAACCATACGCGTCCGGGCTTGGGATAATGTCACCCGCAGGCCGTGGCGCACAGGGCCGACTAGTCCAAACGGACGAGCATATTACGCTTCCATTTTTAATAATTTCATAATTTTCTGTTATTACCCAACCTTTTGGAAATGCTGGATTTAGATTCCTCGTAGGACGTTGTCGTTAGCATGCGGTTCGATGGGATCGTTGAGTAAGCACATGGATCCATGACTAACTGCTTGAATACTAACAATCAGTGCTTTATCAAACAATATAACATACCACTACGCGACGACCAGTTTACGTTAAAGCATAAAACTCATAATTTTCCGCTTTTCTCTGGAATCTGTAACGTTATAGAAATTTATCATGAATGACTCTATTTTAAACGGATTCTTATGATTGAGTCTACATTTATTTCAATTCAGGTGTGTGTATTCCTATTTTAACTAATTATAAAGTATTAATATATTGTGGTTTGTTAATCTTCATGTTTTTGCTTACACACCTTTTCAATTTCTAACATTCCGAACTGCCAGTTTCTTAACTTTATTTTTCCAACGTATCATCATCCTATTTCCACACTCACCTGTTGTCTAGCTTCACCTACTTTAATTTCCTGCCTTCTGCTTCACATTTTTTATATAAATAGATTCCGACTTTCCCGTCTTCCGAAGTTAGAAACTTCATAGTTGGAGAGACTGAAATTTTAGAAGAGAGGAAATAGGGAACACAGAAAGTTCCGTGTAGTGAGCCAAAATAGCGACACCGCTCCATCTCTGATAACTAGCGATTCTGATGTACTCAGTTTGCATCGCCGAAAAGTTCAATAAATTGTATTGCAGTATTAGTACATATTAGAGACGACTCTCCGAACGGAAGGATTTTAATTTTAATTGCAAAATGTTTCGCAAAAGTGGCGACTAGCTGCAATTTACCCTATATATTTTTTGCTACAAAATGGTAATATTATTTTCTATAAAGCAGTGGATTTGATACAAAAATTGCGTATTTTGCCGAATAAGTTTATAAATGCAAACGGTAGTTGGGAAACAAACACTAGTATTTAAGTTTTCATTTAATCGGTATGATTTATAGTAACGAAATGTTATCACAATTCCTACAAATGCGAAATCGTTGCGACGGTGTCGTACTCTCTTACATACGCGCTCAGTCCCAAAGCCCAGGAGATGGCGTTAGCCACATACTCCCGTGGAACACATCGGCCTACCAGGGGGGTCAGCCTGTCAAAGGTGTGTTGGACGAACGAGTCTTTCCTAGAAGACCCTGCCAGTCATAAACTTTTGTTAAATACATAAAAATTCAGAATACATATCACTGGACTGTGCTGTGAAAATAAGCATGAAGCTAAGATACCTGGCAATTAAGAAATCACCCGGATCTATTTATGGCGTAATCCAGCGAACCCAGCTGCAACTGAATCGGCAATCATGTAGGATATCTACTGCTGTGAACTCAAGAAGTATATATCTAACATAGACCCTTTTACCTTACTACAAATAACGTGTCATTTGACAAAGTCACACTCGAAGAATGGAACGCAGCAAAATTGTAGTAACACTCTGTATTAAGGTTCGCACAACTCCTCCGTCCAAGTATCAGAGGGATTCGTACCGCGTTGTCGTGCGTTAATTGCGATTCCTGTGCATTTGTAATATCGACGTGACGCTGCTGCAATGCCCACTTCCCAGACGCAATGCCCATACGACCCCGGCTATCGTGACTTCAAGGGCGGACCTGATGGGATTCAATTACTCGAATGTCTTTTCCCACGCGAGTCTGGCCCAAGAAATGACGGAGCTTAGCAAGCCGCAGGAGCGCTTCACAGCATGTGTTCTGATCCTGCCGGACGGGTTGCGCACGTAGTCTACGAGGTACTACCTTTGAGGTCCCCAGGGAGGTCGGCTCCGTCACCTGCTCACAGGCCAAAGAGACCGTACCACTATTCCCTATCCACGTCCAAACCCGGGAAGTATAAAATTCTTTCTAACTTTTGTAAATGGGGAATTTATTTGGTTTCGTTTTAGCCAGTGGCCCCCACTAGGGTCCGACAAATCCCTAGACGTTTAACGTCGGATCCGCGCGTATCTAATTTCCTAGTTTGGGTGCTCAGCGTGAGTTTAGAATTTTCTTTCCTAATGAGTCGCACCAGTCGTACATGTACAACAACAGTTATTGACAAATTAATTGAAATCGGCGAGTCACGCTGAGGTTTGCTTCTTCGATGCGCGTGTCAAACCTGAACGTGAGTCGTCGATTCGGGGTGACGGATTTCAAACCCCTTCAATTCCTATCGCTACTCTGGGTCAACAAAACACTTACACAATTCGGGTTTTCAGCGAGCATTTATTGATGAGTTACACAAAGATTTACGGGTACGCGGACAGATACATATTGTACGGGCAGATACAATAAGCGTTATGTCACAATTATGGCACGCTAATACGTAATGAGCGGAGCTTCGGTCGGGGCGGGTTGCGGAGTCATCGCCTTTTTCACTGAACTCACACAGCTGAGTCAAAACACGGCATATACTGTGAGGCCTTATCTTATGACAGCTGCGCTTACCGTACTCATGAACAGTCAGTAGTGGGTCAAATTAAAATCAGCACCAAGAGATGCTGTGGTTAGTTATCGACATAATAAAGGCGCCATCGAAATAACTATTTGCTTAGGACTATGTTTGATAACAAGAGGGGAACTCCGACACAACGATAGGTTCGGGTAAGCGAAAGGCGGAACGAGGCGGGGGATACGGGGGTGAGCGTGCTACGAGACGTTTGTGAGACTTCATCTTGCTCATGCAAATCACCAAGTATGGTACATAATGATCAGGTAATTAGATTCGCAATTAGCAGCGATACGGTTAACCTATGACAACATAACACAACAATTGAGACAATAATACTTGTCAAGTCAGGATAATGCGATACAACGTTCCTCGGTACGACTCCTACATTCTTTCCTACGGGTGCGGCATTAGATTAGTGTCCTACTCGCATACATACATATATGTTTAAAATGTGATGTAAATTTTGTTCTGAAATATCCGGATACGCTACATAATTTCGATCCTTGTTCTCTACTAGATTACTCCACAAGCACGGTGGAATTTAGGCCCTGACTTTCATAATTCTTTGATCCGGGTCATGGCAGGAACAAACGCTTCAAATACAACGACTTGATTTGTAACAACAGAAAAAGGAACGATCGGGGCGGACTTGGCTTCCGGACACTTACGGGGTCCCGGTTGTCTGGGCTTGGGACTAAGTTTTGAGCGTTTCCTAATGCAAAATTTGGTTCCATTTACTACGCGGGTGATACACTGGAGTGTAATCAGGTTAAGTAATATTCGTGACGGGGTCTCGCGGGCCCTCGGCATCGATCCAATGGTACTAAAATTTACGTTACTTTGAATTAAAAATGTTCCTATTTGATACTGAAATTTTGACTGTTATTTCGAGAAATTTCTACTCAACACAACGAGGCAACAAACGGAGGCCCCGGTTGTCAGGTCAACCGTGGCCAAATTTCTAGCTTGACCCTATTCGACACGCTTCCTCCAATCGTTCAAGTCGCAATTTTCTGGCTTAATTTGGAGCACAATTCGCTTGGGATGGAGGGAGACTTTTGAATCCCTAATAACTTTGTATTCTGCCAGCCTTTCTCTACTAAACTTTGTACTTTGGCTGGCCTTAACCTTACTTACCGATTTTCTAGGACCGGGTCAGCGGTCCTCACAAAAATGGTCCGTCGGGGCGAGACCCGATAGACTCGAAGTCGCATTTGGCGACTTCGACAATCTTGAAATCTAAAATGTTTGCATTATTAATGTGACTTATCAACACTGGGAAAGATAATACTTTCCCTTGCCTGATCTAAACACGTGGAAAAGCAAGACCAAAACAGACTTGCGAAAATAGTCTGCATTACGAAATTTGAACTACAATCCGAGCGGCAATTGTGCGAGTAGAATTTCGATTGCCTACAACTTTTGAACGGACCACGGCTTTGCCGGGCTCAATAGCTTAAACGAAAGGCCTAAAGGGCCTCTATATCTACAAGAAAAATTGTTAAACTTCCTGGAACAGATGTCCAGATATTAATGTGTAAAGTTCGGGTAGAAGTTGACCACTATCGGGCCATCGGGTTTGGTATTCTAACGTGATACAGTTGAGTCTTGTGATTGCATTCGAAAGTAAACATGCCTACTAAGAAACTGCGAGAGTTTCACCAAGATTCCTGGAGGGGATCTCGAGATATTTAAATTTTAATCCGGAACTGACAATTTTGATAGGGTCAGGTCACTTCCAGGCCATCGGGTTTGTGATTCCGATATAATAATGTCAGGTTTCAGAGTGGGGTCCAATAGCGGACATCCCTGCGAAGAAACAGCGAAAGTTTCAGCGAAATTCCTGGAAAAGTTCTTAAAATATTTTACTTGCAATCTTAATTTCACATTTTTAGTGGGATTAGGCCACTTCAAGGCCGTCGGCTTTGGGATTCCGATTCAAAATAAATGTGTTTTATAGCCTTATCCGTTAGTAAGCGATACTACGAAGAAACCGCCAAAGTTTGGGTAAAGTTCCTGGAGTTGAGCCTAAGATAATTAAATTTTCGCAATTTGTTGGTGTCACGCCCCTTTAGGGACCATCGGGTTTGGTGGATCCGACTTAATACCTGAACATTTTAAGCACTACCTCACTAACTCGGATCCTCTTGGAAATCCTGGCAAAGTTTTAACAGCATTGATGGGGTAGTTCCCGAAGTACACCAGATTTCAACCTAATAAAGACGTCTCGCGCACGGTATATGAAAACAGAAGGTTTACTCGTGGATCAGAGCAACCTTGTTCTGGCTTGTGGGCACAATCTAAAGCGATATTGTCATCCTAATAACGTTTTACTAAGTCCCTATGAGAGTTTGATTCGACAGTGCCCGGTTTCATCCTTAGTTCCTGATAACAAACTCCAAAGATCGTCGGACGACTTCGCGTCCAAAGAAAACAATAAAACCAAGAAAATCTTGTGCAAAACCATCAGTAAAATGCTTATCAAGGATACTAGAGCATGACGGCGGATGATTCGGAGTTCAACCAATACTTTCCAATCAAAATCGGATTTATTTAACCTCGGTCAGCTCAGATAATACTGTCCTAATTCCTAACTCATCTCAGGGAATCATGTAAAATTAGTCTAGACGCGAGTGTCGCGTTTGTTTGTGCCCTAACTCAATGACCGAGGGATGTCCAGTGCGACTTCGACTTTTCCATTGAATCAGACGGCTTCCTAAACACGGCTACGATTGGGCGGGGCGAGCTAGGGCGGGCAGGCCTATCATGTAAAACCAAGTATGGGCAGGGAGTCCAAGGAGGCTTAGCATTATTTCTAATTGACAAACATTCTCGCTTCTCATAGTTCCGTTGCTTCTACAAACTCAACCTAACTAGCCCCCACGGGCACTACGTTCCTAAGCTAAACCTCCCTGCCCACACTTACAGAGTCGATTCCTCTACGTCGTCGTCCATCGCCCGTCCATCCACACGACCAAAACGAGAAAGCCACGAATACACGAAAAACTGAGTAAAACTTTAAACGACGCGAAATAAGGAGCGCCAGAGCCGGTCTGCAAAACGACCGAACTCTGCGCTGTCGAAGTCGGACTGAACTCTCGAGACTTTGTGCGTCTCTGCTTTTATACTAGATTTCAAATTTTTGAAATTTTAAATTATTTGGACGGTTGGAGTGCTTATTCAGCACTTTTCGTCCATTTTCTGATTCAATCTTGCTTAATTAAAACAAACAGTCTTATCGGTCCGATTTTCGATAAATTTCGGACCGATTTTATACGAAATCTTATTCAATTAAACCAATACTCTTATCGGTCACATTCCGATCATATTTTCGGAAAATTTGGACCGATTTTAATATGAAATCTTATATCACTTAGTATGATTTATGGCCTTGTTTACTATAATTTAATATAAAACCTCTACGAAACTCCTAGAAACTTTTAATAAACTTAACATAGAGCTTCAAACGGTTAATTTCAAAATTCGTATTAAGCGGTAGATTACAAACGTTGTGTTAAGTTCTCTCGTACTCAAACAGTGCTCATCAGCGCTCGAGCCATCCGCATATAAGCCACTTTAATATAAACTTGTTAAGCCGGACAGAGTTAAGTTTGTTTGTTCAGAAGCTGTATATTCATTTGTCCCTGCGAACTGATGGCCAACTTAATATAAAACGGTTAGTAACATTGGTGCCAGCTTTATATTAATTTCTTACTGATAACGGCTTCAATTAATACAAACTTCATACCAAACGTCTTAAATTAATATAAACGCGAAATGAAAGTTTGGGAGACGGACTGTTTGCTTAGCAAGTATGAAAGATCAGTTAGCACGACGTGCGCGGCAGGTTGCAAGCCCCTACGCCGAGTATCCGAACAACTTTTATATAAACTCAATAGAGACGTGTTTATTTGCTCAGCCTCAATATTAAACTAATATTAGTACTTGTATCCATATAAATACACATATATGGGATTGGGGTTAGAATTAAAAGGACGCGTCTTATGTAAACAAAACAAAAGAAAAACGAGGGCAATGGGTAAAAAGAGGGTGGGGGTTCCTGAGGAATGGCCAGAGTACCAAACCATACCCGGATTCGGACTCAGTATGTCCGTCCGGTTATAATGATGTGTAACAGGACCGTATTCGGTCTACTGGGGGAAAATAGGCTCTTGGGGGAGGGTCCATGTCAAAATTTTCAAAAATCGGTGTGTTTAAACGGTTCCCCTGAGTTCGGGGTAGACTTTTCTGGGACGTTTTATATAGTTTTGGATCAGTCTCGATACGGGGAATCTAATGAGGGGTGACACGCCTGTTGGGGCGTTACTTCTAAAATCTCCATATGGGGTACCCAAAAGTGGGCGCATCTAGACCCGTCCGGGCTTAAATGAAAGCCTCGGGTCTGGGGATTCTAACGATACCACGGATATACTTTTAAGGCTAACTTTCGTTGTGTTAGTGAATTAAGCACGTTTTATCAACTTGCGTACCTACATATTCGTTCATAAGTCCGTGGATCCGGGTCGGATTTCCACGAAACCGATCTCATTCGAAAGACCGTGAAATTTGCTATAAGAAATATTGAGTATAAAATTTTGAAATTCCCGACGGTTCCGGAGTTATGGACCGGAGCCGATATTTTTTGATTCCTAAATTTCATAAATTTCCTTTTCAAATTTTGTTTTATCTTTATAAATTATCCAGTGACAATGGTAACATTGAACACTGGGAAACTTGATACTTTCGGTTTCCTCTTATAATTTTCAGGAAACTGTCTCAATCGCTCTTCGCTCTCGAGCGAGCAGCCACATTTTTTGTAGTCCTCATTCGTGAGGACGGTCGTGACGGGTGTCCGTCACGGCCAGCCATCTCAAATAACGGTTTGTAACAAATTTTGCGATCCTACCATTCGGGGTAGGGCTATACCTATATATACTTTCACACTGGGTCCGGCGGGGGAGTCGTACCGTCCTAAAATTCTCTGCAAGTAGAGCATGGCAAGGGCTCGCCATGCTCACGTTCTACTCCTAAAATTTACCAATCTCCATACGTAAAAAACCCTGAAATTCCTCCTAACATTATCCCAAATACATTTCACGCAATGACGTACTGTCAACCTACAAATTCACAAAAATTAC
Source organism: Trileptium ribeirensis (assembly GCA_030248225.1). Lineage (NCBI taxonomy): Eukaryota > Metazoa > Nematoda > Enoplea > Enoplida > Thoracostomopsidae > Trileptium > Trileptium ribeirensis. The sequence goes on along the minus strand of JASANE010005601.1, from coordinate 9,561 downwards.
GACCAAAATATGACAAGCAAAGTACATAAGTTCCTGGCCAAACATAGGCGCTTTTATGGCCTGACCAGTCAAATAAAACAATACAATTATAGCACGAAATGATTATAGAACGGTATAGAACAACGGTAATAGGGCATGAATAAGTACGACAATTGTACGTATAGCTGGTTAACAGTTCATGTCTTAATCAATTTGCTGGATTTGTGCCTGAAAATATGTACGTTCAACAATGGCGGTTTCAATGGTACGTAATTACAAGATGTGATCATGATAATATATATCGTACACGTGCCTTTATGGCCATCAAAAGCATAACAAGGATGGTATCAATGGCATGTAATTCAAGCATATATCAATGGTGCCTTTATGGCCAATAATACGATGAAAATCATGCAAATGCCAATATATATACCAAAACGTGCCAACGGGCACTACAACAAGTACGTATATAGTTATCTGTATATACGGTCGCGACTCCTTGACGATTATCCCTTTCTGAAATAACAACAAAGATACCCTTTTCGATCACAAGCGACGTCGGCTGTGCAGGCCGAAATACCAAAAGCACAAGGCGGTTACATAGCGGGACTCTTTGAATCTGATGATTTCATACGTATATACTTTGATTCCGGTTCTGTTTCACTTTTCTACGTATATTTCCGATGATTTCTGATTTATTGTACTTATGTACTCATAAAACAATGTTGATCTTGCGGCGACAACAGGACTTTATGGTTAATGGGTCTATATAGAGAAACTCAATATATGTATTCTTGCGCAATGAGGCGATTAATTGATTTGGCTTACATAAATGTACGTATTATAAGGCGAGGGTGGGTTCCGTACCCTTTTGGGCTATTCCCGTCGGGTGTTCCAGACTGGGGGAAAAACTGGTGACGGAATTCGGAAATGTTGGCCACTATACACGTGGTCATGATTATTGGGGAACTCGATACACTGTGGACAGGATTTTTTGGTACTCGGAAAAATGTTGTCCATTACACTGTGGACATAATTATTGATGGTCGAAAAAATGTTGACCATTGCACTGTGGTCAGATTTATTTTGTTCGAAAAATGCTAACCATTGGGGTGTGGTCAGGATTTTCGTAAATGTTGACCATTGTCGTGTGGTCAGGATTTTCGTAAATGTTGACCATTGTCGTGTGGTCAAGATTATGGGTTTTCGCTAAATGTTCGCCATTAGGCTGTGGTCAGGATTATCCACCTCGTAACGATCCGTATGGATCTGTTACACATTGATCAACTCAATAAAAATAAGTTCGTTAATTAGATTTAATCACACAATACACACGGTTCACAATATTACACTATGGCCTAGATCACACAAATAAACAAAACATAAGAAAATATTTATTACCGTTGGGTTTACCATAGGTAATAGCAACCATTCATTGTTCCTCTATTGCTGTGTAATCTTTGAGTAAAATAAACTGTTGCAGCAATCGTTATGATCTTTTCAGTGATCGAACAAACTAAAAAGGCGCATGGGCTAGGATATAAAGGGTAATCCGAATCGTCTTTCCAAAAGTTTAGTAATTTTGTAATCGGGTTACTGTCTCTAACGGCAAAACTCTGATGAAAGTTTTCCGTGTTTTATTTCTGTCTACTTTATGGCTGATAATTACTTTCTACATAAACTAAATTGCAACGACTAATATTTTCAGTGTTTCAAACCTCTGTTGGAAACTCGCCCCAACGACCAACAACGCAATGCAGGAAACTAAAACGAGGCCAAGTGGTCTACGTCGTACCAGTTGTCCCGTCCTACCAGTCCAGAAGGTATGTGTTGAACTCTCGCCGGTACCTGCATTTTTACCTTTGAAGTAGTTTTTTGTTTTAAGCAACTATATGATGCTGCTAACATATAAAATCATTGTGGGAGTCACACGGCAGTAAGAAAAGCTGATTGAACAACTTGCTATTACATCGTTTATTCTATAATTGATGTGAATTGATAGAAGATGAATTTAAATGCCAAAGTTGAGACTATGTAGGGTCACAGATCACATAACGGGCTTCAAGTTAGATATATGATCCCCAAACTGTAGAAACCCAAACGGCTCGTGCAACGCTTTAATTCGCAGACATTAGGAAAGACTATTTGCAATTGTCTATAATACCACTAAAAGCTTCCTGGAACATGCGCCCTGACCGGCAGTACTACTGGTAGTGTATATATATATTTACGCGTTTGAAAAAGGTAGTTGCATCGCGGCAAAGCATACTTGAAATACAAAACGACACCGTCAACATTTTTGTATCTTAGGAAATATACGCGACGTAAGCAGTTCCGTCCGTTGTTCATTAGTATAAAGTATAACAAAGCGGGGCATTCAGATATTTTAACGAAGAGTTTCACTAGCAGACAAATGAGATACATAAGCTGAAAATTGCACCTGTTCATTCGAAAACCCACTAGCCTTGTCCATCTTTCAAAAATCGTTAGAACAGTCATTCATGCGGTTATTAAATTTTAAAACCTTTTAGATTTGGAAACCCAAATCCTTTGAGTTAAATGGGCCGAAACGGTTTGAACGAAATATATTTGGCACAGAAAGTCAAGTTCCAAAATATATTTCATCGTTAATTAAGGGATGCGATTTCGAATGAAGATTACGTTACGCAGAATGCAGCAAACTCAAAGTAATTGTTACATAAAGAAACATTTCTTGCGGAACCCATTTAGTGAGGTATGTTGAGAACACATGTTGCGCTGTAAAAAACCGCTCATATTTCAAATGAAATTTAGTCGTTTTGCTTTGGAATGTTTAACTCGTCTTGAACATTTTTAATTTTAAAAATGTTGTATAATGTATGGTATATAATATAGGTCTAACTTAAATCGGATTAATGACGATTGGCATCGAACGCCAGCGCAAATTGTTCAGTGTTATTGGGTCAGTCCTACGATGTAAGTTTGTGTACGCGTTATTCGCGAGTTTCTCCAAGCAACGGAGCAGCAACTCATCAATAGCGTGGCAGATTGCATACACCGCTCTCACCCCCCATGCAATCGCGGTTCAATCCGCGGTGCCGGCGTGGCATTTATCAAACGTTGTACAATACACAAATTAATTCAGCCATTAATTGGTTGATGAAAACGTTAACGAATTGTTTAACTAACACATTGTTCACTGATAAAGTAATTGTGTTTGTATGGCTGCACTTGCGTTGTTATTCGCTCGGCTTACGATGTTCCTTAACAGGTCATAGATATCCTAGTGGTTTAGACATCACACAAATTAATTCGGGCGTTAATGGGTTAACGAAAACGTCAATTAATTGCTTGATTAATCACAAATGTAGCACGTCGTAAGGTGTTATATTTCATAAGGTTAAATGATAGGGAAAATAATGTCTGTTGTCACGGCTATTTGATAGATGCTAGTATAAATATAAATCTATCCTCAGATGTAAACCACCCTGTTTCTGGGCATATGTTCCCACATTTGTCCTAACGCCATATAGTGATTTTGTATATCTTGGTTATTGCTGAAGCTAAGACTTTTAACATATTTGAAAAACATTTTCACAAAATCGGATAAGAATTCATTACTGCACGTTTTGAACAGCCTAAATAGAGCCTGGTTGGATCCGCAGTAGATTATATAGGTGTAATGTTACTTAAGCGGCATCCATCTTGTATAACTAAATCGAAGTTAATATAATTAACAGCAGAGCTTTAAAATTTGCTTGCTTAGTCCAAAAAACAGATGTACCTGATGATTTTCAAATTATAATCATTGTTACGGCGGCTTGTTACATTACCATCACTTTAAAATAGCTTTTTTGAATCGATATTTTATAACATATTACCGTACATATACAATTCGGCTCGATAGATTACATTTACACACATAACATAGCTAAAGAACATGGCATACATATATTGACTTGACAAAAATTAAAAATGACAAATTACAACACAAATAATGAAATAGAGTAAGTAAGAGTGAAAACAAAAACTGATAAAGCATAAAAACAATTTAAAGCATCCTCGACTATGACACAAAACAAACACACGACTTTTCTGGGAACACCAAGTGCGCACGTACATATCTACACGGTGTGAATAGCTTGCATTTGGAACATTGGCTTAACACAAAACTAAATATCACTGATCGAAAAACGCATAAAAACCGTAATACTATCTGGTCATTCATATAATATCTGGAGAAATACCTTCTAACAACACATGCTTATGGCTGTGTCAGACGATATATGTAACTGCATGAGTAGATTAATTGCTAAGGATTGTCAGAGCTACGAACAGATTAGCGTATTAATGGTAGGTATGGATTAGTGTATTAATTTTAGGTGGACCAAACCAAGCTATATATATGTATGCCTTCACATGGTACAATTCCATGGACGCTCCAAGATTCGATAGCATTGTAGCTGTTAAAACACAGTTTTGCTAATATCGCTTTTTGCGACAGTTTAGTAAACTAAGACTAGGACATTATAGCATCTCAAGCAAATTCCCTCTATAAACCGCTGAATTTAGCAACGGTATACATTTTTAATCGACGGTATTTCCTGTATGGTGCGATAGTAGATAAAACGCGTTTTCCACTAAGCTGTTTTCAGTGACAGCTAAAACTATAAGACCAGCAAACTATGTATACACAGTCCGTCTATATTAAGTTCCAACATTAATAAGTTTTTCCATCAGTGGTACCTTCTATTTGAAGGATATATATCTAAAATGACAAACATTACAAAGTAGAAATAAGAGAATCTGAAAAGATTTGAACGTATAAATTTCTACAACACATGAAAACTGAAACAATAATTGTTATAGCAGATGAAAACATATAAAAATTATGGGAATACAAATTTAATATACGTTTAAAACATTAAAAAATACTGAAAATACTATGACACAGTTATTAAAGCACAATTAAAGCATTAAATTGACTGCGTTTAAAACGGGGCCCACTACGGTGGCATCGACTAGTTTAAAAAATCGACGGAAGCACAGCTTGCTAACAGGTTTCAGATACAACTAGAACAGTAGGAAACGATCTGAACGTCAAATCACATAGACATGCCTAGATTGAAAGATGTTTATCCGATTAGCCAAGCTTCGATCCCTACTCGTTAGTATATGATGATGGCCATATGCGTGTACCAATAGCCATCCCGTCAAATATTAAATTCGAAAAGGTTCAACAATGTCAGTTCATATGTGTAAAGTACACTCATGCATCACATTATTATTGACTTCGAAGTATATAGCTAAATTTACAAAACTATTTAAACCACCGTTATAACAAAGCCGCTTATGCTTTCCCTTGTTAACGCACTAGCAAATAGAAGTAACATAAAATAAGCGTAAAATTAACTCGGGAGACTATCTTGACCGCTCATGATGCAGCAAAATCGCAACGTAATTTCTTTATCGGATTAACCACATTACCTCGCTAATTTTAAGGGTTCCAAAGCCAAAATGCTCAATGTGATGCACTTGATTTTTATTTAAGCTATGCGTCAGAAGTTGTGGGTTTAGTTGTCATTGCTGATTTTAATAGTTTTACCGTGTAAAATGGCCAAACACCTGTCAATTGTACAACTCGACTACACACCATTAAGAAACGTTTAGCTCCAAAAAATAACGTGCAAGCTTGACAACTTTCAAATACAAATATGCATAACATTTCCACAATAATGTAGAAGCTTGTGATAACCGTAAAGATATATTGGATTTCCTAGATATAGTTGTTATAATATTAGGAATGTGACGCTTGACACTAGATTTTAAACATGTCGATACCCCTATAAAACGAAAATAACCAAACCTATTCTATTAGCATGTACACAACAAAATTTATATTTGTTGTGAAATTTAATGTATTCACTGTTACATTATCCAACATAAACTAATTTTGGCGCCGTTGATAGATTACCCCAAATAATTTTCTTCCACCCAAAATTTGCCACGAGCGTTTATGAAATGTGAGCTACTTAAAACCCCGACGAGAAAGCGGTCTGAAAAAAGATTGCATTTAATCGATTGTGAATACATTTGGTCCCACAATAACATTGTCTTACTCAAACCGTAGAAAAAAATCACAACACTCCGCTTATGTAGTTTATGCATAGCATATAGATATAATTACATATATATTCAGCTCATTTCTTTTTATTTTTTAATATTGTAATTGCCATCAAGCATGATATATCACGTAAACATATTAATACATGTGAACAAGAATATAATATTTTCTAGTATTGATAAAAATACCACTCATACACAGACATGGAGATCACAATTTCAGGGCCAGGGGTCATAGAGATTTGAGACCACAAAACCCGTTATAGGTATATTCGTATAAATGCAGGAGTAAATATATATTTTTGGTACTCATTGTTGGTCAAACATGCTAATCAGGGGTTACCAACAGAACATAACAGATAGATACATGTGCTATTAGATATCAATGCAAGCGAACTACATCCAAGGTACTAAGCAACTAATACACATAGATTGATCTAGAACAGTAAAAGTCGTCTCCAAAATGGACCCACAAAACCCTGTAGCTAGAAATCGCGTACCTCCAATAGCCCCCACACTTAGAACTATGGGCTAAAAATAATCCAGTATAAGAGTACTAAGAATGGCCATAACTTTGTTGATGTACCCACTGCAGGTCATACGCTCGCGCCTAGATCCTACACAACTATTGTACATTATACATAGCTTACACACATATGTAACAGCTTTTTGTGCGTGTTTGGGATAATAGATTATTGACATATAGATACCATTTTGCAATCGTAGTCATATTACCAGTCCGTGGCTCTCAACAAACAAAATAGTCTATTTGTGCATAAAATGATGACATGTAGCTAGTTCTCCAGCAGCTGGAATAGAAAAACTACACCGCAAAACTAATTTTTGTTCTAATCTTAGATAATTTATTTCAACAACATGCATCTGGGAAACAAATTAATGAGCAATGTCAAACAGCAGTATTGCGTATTCCATATATCTGGGATTGTTGGCTAACTGCAGGCGATGGGGTACATAAGCACATAGTTCTATTGTGCTATACCCAAGCATGATGCACTGGATTAACAACACTACATTATTGTTAAGTGGATAAAATGTAACGACAGAGTCAAGAACACGCAATAAAACTCAAAGGAGGCCAGCGGTTTGCATACGCTGACATGTGCACTTCGCTTTTAAACTTTGATGCTCTATGTTTTTGCGTAAAATCAATGGTCTAACTCACATGTAGCAACATTATTCAATGAGCCATAGAACATCGATATGGAGTGTATAGCTAGCTAAGGAAATAATATCCGTAAGAATTGAGAGGTGAACGCAAGTTGTCACAGTGATTCTCCGAAGTTCTTGCACAAACACAAAGTTTGACGCCATGTGTATTCACTCTGACTACGCGAACCGACTGTTAAATCTTTAGGTAAATTATGTATGTCGTGTGTTCCAGAGCTTAAATGCGGTAACAGTAAAGGCTTGTTCACAAGCTCAAAGTTTTTGCTCAAATTTTGAGCTCAAAATTTGAAAGCATCTTTTTTGCATTTTTGGTAACTTTGAATTTGTGACCACTGTTCGAACTTTTCAAGGATATTCCTGCAGCCAATCACCCACAATATTCATTATTTGAAGAAGTTTGAGCTCAAATTTTGTTCTCATATTTTGAAATATCGCAATTTTTCGTTAAAAATTACCGTCAAATTTTGAGAGTGTGAACACGGCTTAAAGTTTCGAAGCAAAACTTGCAAACTGTCTCCGTGGCATAGGTGACAGATGCACTCATGCAGTACAGTCGAGAGCCCTCGCAAATGGACGCAAAAAAAGTCAGTTTTGCAATATTCTTCAGACAAGTATAACACGATAATGTGATAGTATACACGGTTGTGTATCTATATTCTTAAGCAAATTGTCTGCTCCGCCTTCTGCTGCTGTCACAAAATTACATGTATTAACTTTTGAATCCGTGGCTAGAGCTGGGCATCTTTGTTTAGTTGAGTACCTCGTAACCTGGGTTTCCCAAAGGTATTTTTTCATTTTTTCTAGCTTGGTTATAGGGTCATAACTTTTGAGCCTTTATTTGGTTAGGCACCACAAGTGGCCATACATCGGCGGGAAAATGTCCTAAAACGGCATAACACAACAGCGCGATAATGCCATCACTTTAGCTACGGCTCGGTATGGGGATTAAAGACCCACGCTGGCCGAAGACCAGTGGCCGCAAAGTAGCGCCGGCCGTACGCCGGTCTCGCGCTAGTAATTATATTATAGTGTTACATACGCATAATACGATAAATATATATGTATATCGTATTATGATAAATATATAATACATATGTATACATAGTTTCATAAGGCACCGGGAACGATTTTTAATCTGGGAGCAGGAGCAAGGTAAGATAAAATATCTTGGGGGGCAAGCTAAGATAAACATGTCTAGTGGAGTTGGCAAGTCAAGATAAAACGCACATATGACATAGGCGCCCATACGGGGTAGGGTTTTAGAATTGACGAAATAGGGAAAATCTGGAGAAAATCGTCAAATATAAATTTATATGCTGGGGAAGTGGCACCTGACCTTCCCTGTTCCCGGGTCCATGAGTTTTACATATATAATGTAGTAAGTGTATATTGTACAAATGAGTTATACAATGCAAAAAAGATACGCTATTTAGTTGATAACAAATTTGAAAAAGTATGAAGCTCAATGAAATAATATCTATTATTTTGGAATAAAGACAATCAGATTGGTATAGAAATGTTATCTAAAACTATTTTTATTGCCAAACAAATCAGTATTAGACTAACAGAAAGGGAAAATTCATTTCTTACACAGTGTCACGATAATGATAGCGTCGTGTTCGGTCTTGAATCCCAGTAATCGACGAACCCGATTTCCAGAATATAGACTGTCAAATTGTATGGTTATATATCGCATACAGGGCATTTTATGTATAGGTTTTCGGTAAGTTGAATATGGTGGTGCAGTCATTTTCGATCCAACATGATTGTACCACTCCTTTTCAGTGTTCAGTGTGTTGAAGGGCTTTGCGGTCAACGAACCCGGTTTACTGAATGTAGTATTGCTTAATTTTGTAGGGTTATATTGGGTGCAGGCCGTGAAGTATAATCTCTATAGTTTTTCGATGCATTGAATACGATGGCTTGGTTAGCTATGAGCTAAGCCAGCACGAATATTTCATGCAGTTTAAATTGTTTAAAATGGGTTTATGGTCCATTACCCGATTTCCATAATATAGCCTTTCCCGGTTGTTTGATTATATTCAGTTCAGGGTAATTATAATAGTGTGCGTAGGGTATTCGGTACGTTGAATACGATCGTGTGATCACCTAAAATCCAACAGTACTGTACCCTACTTTCTCATGGGTTTTCAACAGGTTTAAGGTCGACCGTCGGCGAACCCTATTTACCGAAAGTTTAGTTTGTTGTCACTTATTTGGTTATGCGTTGTTTTCTGCGCCTTAGGATAAGGTTTTATTTACTTTATGTCACGCAAAATACGATCGTGGTGT
>JASANE010005600.1:0-55173 GCA_030248225.1 Trileptium ribeirensis | reverse complement strand
CTCCAGATCATTCAAGTAGCTGCGGTAGCTACATTTCAAAGGTAAATGATGGCAATCTTAGGTTGATTATGGACTTTGCGAAAACGCTGAACGAATCTATGGTCCTGTTTGTGATGGGGGAATTTACGAAGACTTTGAAGATGACTAAAGATGATAATAAAAATGAATGGATTTAATGTTTGTGTTTAAATGTGTTGTTGAATTTGTATAATAAAAAACCAAAAAAATTGCACATGAAAAGGGTTTGTACATGATTTTAGGTATTCAATATGGATACCATACGAAATTTTTTCTCAAAGCGAAAGCGTGAGGAAGAACACATTCGTGAGCTGAAACGACAGATGGGTGTACTACGCGAGCAGGAGGCTCTGGGAATGGACGTACCAGATACATTCCCACCTTCTGTGGAGTTGCTGGAACTGCGTCGGAAATGTCGGAAGAAGTAATGGGAATCGTTTGTGTGTTTGGAATGGGATGTCACGACATCCCGCACATTAACTTATAACTAGTAACCAGTGAGCGCGTTTACCTCTGTCCCAGGGTGAATTTATAGTGAACGTATTTGCGTATGCTTGTTGGCTATGAGGCTACTACGCCGGTGTAGCCTCAAGGAGAGGTCTTAAGTTAAATCTGACGGTAGAGATTCCATTTATCCCGAAATTCGAATTTCGAGTTTCCAAATACCTACCGTTAAAAGTTTAAACTTTGATCCACGGATCCTTGGCAAGGGTTTACCGGCCACCAACTGGAGTCAGCTTGATTTATGTTGCTCGCAGAGAAAAAAATATCAGACACGCTCGACTTTCACCACAGGAACTAATAAAGAGAACTTTCCGTTCGCTTCGCGCACCATGAATCCCAAAAGCTTCGCGCACTACGAATCCAAAAAGCTTCGCGCACTACGAATCCAAAAAGCTTCGCGCACTACGAATCCAAAAAATTTTTACGTGTTTAAAAAATCATTCATTAGCGTAATGTATGTAATGATTTTTCGCTAAGGTACACTTCCTATACTATCAAATATAAAAATCAGCAAACGAACGATTACATATAGATCCAGGTCTACGCATGTCGGTTAACCATCATTTCCTTATATAGTATGCATTTTAGCCAGAGGCTTTACTTTTTCACACATCACTGATTTATCAAATATAATCTTGTAAAAATACAAACTATATGAACATTCCGTTACAAAAATACCCGCTCAAATAACTTTTTTGTCACTGTATAACATTATTCTTAAAAATTTCATCAATAATTATAATATAATGTTGCTAGCTTGTGAGGTTGTTAATGGAGGCTATTTATCATACTATGTTTGACCACTTCCTCTCACGAGGTGGTAATATATAAAACTGCATAATAAAAATCAGGAAGCAAAATTTGTAATCAGTAGAAAGCAAGTATAATTGCTGTAAGCGTTTTATATTTCGCAAGGTATTACAGGAAATTTTTGATGTGACTACATAAAATGGTTAGTATCAAGTATCAATATAAAGTCATTATTACATAATTATATGCATATACTTTATGAAATGTTAAAATATGTATAAATTACCTTCTTACCATATAGCACATGTCCTTTATTATAAAACATCATATAAAAATCTTATTAAACAAATTTCTTATGCATGGTAATAAAAATTAATATTAGTTTTTAATTTAAAACTAGCACTATATAAACGATTATACCGAAAATAATAATCAGTTGTTATCACAAGCCAGTCTCAAAGACCACCCTGTATACCGTTGTTTTAATCAGTCTTCTTTTTCAAATTTGGTTTCAATTCTTTAATCATGTCTGTACACAGCACGGCCGCCGTTCTGGTGGACCAGGATTATAAAGTATCCGATTTGATATCCACGGTGAGTAACATACGCATGAATATAGTTCAGCACTTTATAAATCGCATTTGTTCCCTTTATATATAAAACAGGATAAAACCATTCAGCATAATTCATAAGCTTTACAAAGCAAAGTAATCATAAATATAACAAGCCAAATGTGAGTTACACCACTCATACACGACCAATATGCAAACTCCATTACCCGGTGTAAGTCAGCCCATTCAAAATTCTTGATTCACAACTACGAAGAATATAATTTAGTAATGTAACGATATAAAAAATTAGATTGAAATGAATTTGAACATTCATAATGCTATACAATCACCCCTCTGTAAATCTTGTGAACACATAAACAAAAAGTACAAGCATGTATTCCCAAACGATCGTTTGCTTTTAGTGAGAAAATTGTTTTAAAATTATACGTTTCCTGTTTGTGAGATAAATCGTCAAGGTGTGGATAAATCTTGACAGCATCTTTAATACGATGTATCATAGGCCTTCGTTGTGTGATTCGGATGACAATAAATTTCTACCCACACATCTTTACTCTGTATGGCGTCAAAAAACCAATTTTAGTTGCTTTTTGCATTGAAATGTAAGTGATTTTCATAAATAGAATATCCACTGTTCGCATTAAATTCAAGCAGCTTCTATTTAAAGTGTTCCTGGTATTATATACCAATGAGGATTATGAGCGCCCAACTTCCCTTCGTCGTAATTGATTACTTAATTCAATTTACAGTTAACAAGTTTTATGCAGTAAAATATAAAATTCCTGAAAAAACCAATAGATAATTTTCAACAAAACTTTGTTTTAGAAAATGGACGGATCTGTTCTCACATTCGAAGTTAAATGGGGCAGAACATGGATACCACTAAACGATATAATGAACGGTGAACGATTAATTGCTCACTATTATTGCATTGGTCATACGGATCCTGATGGACTATGCGCACCCTGCAAGCCTCCACGAATTACATTGAATACGTTGCTGCAAAGAAGCATTATTTTCCGGTGAAAAAGATCGTGAGACTTGTAAGTCAACATAACATATTATAGATACTCTATGTAGCTATATGATAATAAAAAATGATCATAATGATTCTATGTAACCTTTGTTCACTCATAAGCACTGTGCACATGTAAAGTTGACATCGTTAATACATAAAAATCCAGATCATTAAAGCTTAACGTGAAAACCTGGTTATTTTTAAAAACATATTACTTTATTTTGAGGAAGAAAATGAAGATGACGAAATTATGGCACTTGTAGTATGGGAAAATACATTTGAACCACTGAATCGTCTAAAGAATTGTGATGAATTGATAATGAAGTTCATAAATACTGAGAATTCTGAATACTTTGATGATATCCTGCCTGATTTCAGTTCAGAAGAGTTGATTGCACTGCTTGCTTATATGGTAAACTAGATGCTTCGCTTAGACAGCTGGTTTTCCGGTTAAGTAAATTAATGTACTCAAAATTCAAATGCAAGCGCAACTAGCGAAGATATTTTAATGCACTAAGGTTAAAATATAAACAAATATCGCATTTTATGTAAATATATTTATGCGAAAACTGTAGAATGCGACTGATATTGACATCGTATATAAGCCGTAAGTTGTATCAAACTGTCAAATACCATCTGCATCGATAACGTTCATCCTGAGATTACAAATGGCTATTAGTATTGAAAGTGAGATGGGCATTATAGCGAGAGATTGTGATATCAATTAATGATTAAATTCCGACTCATGGTATTATTATCGCACAAATTTATTAGAAAATTTTGGAAATTCAAGATCGTTACATAGCTTTCGTACTTAAACGTTCAAAATCAGCATGTTTGAAGTTTTTTTGATAATTACATCAACATCAATAACAAAAAGTATTAACCGCCCACGAAACCTATAACATTACACCATCTCATGTGTTTAAAACACGAGAATTTTCCCTAAAAAAGCTTTGCGTAGTATTTTTAAAATTATAAATTATTTCTGTTATGTAGCAATGCACTTTTTAAAACGATTTTTAAAACTTTTTTAAATCTTGTTATACTTGTTTAAATAGTTTGATAGTACGTTTGTCATTAAAAATAAAAAATCATTGTATCTCACCGAATGTTTTCACTGATGCATTTATACACCACAGGTTTTTATACGATATCTGTCAACAGGGTAAGTAAGATGATCTATTCAAACCACATGTTCAAACAAAAAGCGAAATCCTGCCTTTAATCACAAAAAATGATATAAATTGTTTCGTGAAATATACGTGACGATTTGACAACTTTTCAAGTCATACAACGCTCTATATTGATTATATAAATGGTCCATGACAACATAGCGTAGTATTATGAAATAAACGTTTGTGGTTATCCTTCACTAGACCACATAGTGAATAGAATCTTTGTATAACTAATCAGGTAAAACTGATGGTATTCTGAGATCATAGATGTATTGAACCTGTTGCACTAGATTAAAACAATTATTAATTACCCCGATAAACCTATTTATTACCATGCTGATGTCATGTGACCGGTGAATGATTAATCGCTGTTTGGGTTTATTAACCAGATGCTTCGCCAAAAGCGTTGGGTTTCCGTTCGAGCATATACGTTCACGGAAAATTTACATCCATGTATATGTATTTATTATAATGCGTGGGCGGAGGGGGACCATATATTACGTATACATGTATATGTATTTATTATACAAGGGTCATTAATCATATTTGAAAGGTAATTAATCATTTTTGACAGGTCACGTGACCCAGGGCAAATATTTATCCTAAAAATTTGACAGGTCATTAATCATCTGTGCCAGAACCACCATTTTTCCTACTACTTTTGAGAAAAATATTTCTAAAATTGGACATACAAAAATTATTTCTAAAATTGGACATACAAAAATGGTGTCACATATTGTTGAGAATTGTTTGTTATTCCGCAAATTTGGAAAACCATTCACGTAATAAATATTTAATACATCCGTGCATACATCGCTTCTATTATATACTGTCAATGTCTCTGGAATCTTAAGACACCCACTGTAAGGTAAAAACAAGCAATAACATGGCGAAATTGAAAAATCGCTATTTCTGGCACAGGGTCGACGAACCACATTCGGACCCTCAGTGGCCCAGATTCTACAAAAATGTCGTTTTCAGCAAAGTCATAGATCTCCATAAACTAATTCTGCCTAGTGCCATTTTTCGATGCGAAGCGTGTGCCCCGAGTTATGGGCTGCGAAATACTGGTACTCGCATGGCCAGCTTTACCAAAGAACCCTTAAAAACCTGTTTTTTCCATTTTGACCCGGAGGATAAGGTCGGAGGTGTTCGCGTTCAACCAAAGAGAACACTTTTGCTATCGAACCAAAAATTTATCGAAGTACGTCCATCCGAAATGAGGTATGAGTGATAGCGACAGAAAAAAGTAATTTTCACAATTTTTCTCCTAGTGCCCTCTTTGGAAACTAAATTCGCTGCGTTTCATTAAAGAACATTAATGACACAGCTTATAGTCAAAGTTATATTTTCGGTTTTTGGAAACCGTTCAGTATGACTGAAATATGAAAGTAATTAGAAAAAATGTTTTTGAAAAAACGGAATTACTAGTAGAAAAAATATATATACATTAAGGATTGAATATTTGCACAGCGCTGTTGAAAATATCGCCCAAATGAAATTTAACAATGTTGACTATTTTGGAAAATTCCACAGATAAATTGTAAAAAGTATCTATGGGAAATCTAAAGATAATTTTGGAAATACATATAAGCGACATAAATACACAGATGGACTTTGAATCTGCTGAGCTGCTGCACTTTAGCACACATAAAATGTAGCTTGACCTATGAAAATACCTGGGCATATTAGAATTGAATCATTTCTAGAAAACAGACATGCACAGCATAACGCAGCGCATCGAAACACTAGCGCTGAGCTTCGTCCATTTTCCTCTCCAGCACAAAAACGCCACACGCTATCTCGGAGACGGGTAGCGTAACCACTGGGAGTAAGCCAAGCAAGAAAGTTGGGAGGAACAACGAAAATGTCTACCAGTCCACTTCGTCGCACTCCCTTCCCAATATCGCTCCTATCCACCTAACCGCCGGTTCCATTTGTCCCGCCGTTGAACGATATTGAAATTTGCATTTTATGTTACAGACTAGTGAATATCCAGGTATCATGATATAAAAGCTTAGCACAAGCACTTCAACTATATTTGCATCACTTCAAAGCTTGCCGACCTACTTCAATGATATTTTTCATGTTAAAAATAAACATTCATACTGGGTGAGTGCTCGTTGGCCTGCGAAAATAAAATAATTACCGCTGGATGTTCAACCTAGGTGTGTGCAGACGATAAAAATTCAGCAGTAAAACTATCAATCCTTTTTGAGCTATGCGGCAAATATTAACGTGGGCATTATAACGTAACAGGCTATGTCTTGAAAATGGCCATCGACAACAGGTAATTATTCGCAGATAATAGCTACCAAACACCATAAATTTATTAAAATGTAGTTTTTCAATTATTACTGAATAAATTTATCCTAAGATAGAGTATATATCCTGTTTTCTAGCTGCAATATACAGTGATAACGCACAATGTCTATTTCAACGCCTATAACTCTATAACCGAATGGTGGAATTTTCTAAATGTTTACCTTTAAACGCGGTCCCAGAATGGCACAATATCAATATCTTTACAGGAAAATTATTTGCCTGTATCTCTTTTGTTTGCAACCTCCTACTTCAGGCCAAAATCGGTTCGGATTAAGATATTATCGTCCATAACCTAGTGAGATACAAAGGGCGTTAAAATTTTTCCAAGGCCAGTTTATTTGTAGTAATGATATAGACCAAATAAGCCACTCATGACACCATAGCTGTTATTTATAACTTGGGATTGGTTGGCAAAATTTAGTTCGAATATCATAGCACATCACCGAAAGCTTGCAAAATAAATAGGTAACCAACCTCTCTGAAATGGAAAAGCATGTTTTTGAAAAAATTAGTGTAATTTTGCTGTTATCAAATATTACTTGAAAATGGCTAGTTCAGTTAAAATAAATATATATATGTACGATACGTGTGTCATGTTGAAATACGCATGCAGTTGTTGATTTAGTAATGGTTCCACCTTTATAATGGAATTATCCGGCCAAAGCCTATATATTACATCCAAAATCACATTATATTTTGCGTTTTAACTTTTCATTAAATCGATAAACGTCAGAACATGACTACTGCATGCTTTTAGACAAATTATTGCTCGTAAAAAGGTCATAAATTGTTCAACAATTTTCGTCTTTATCGCTAATTCGGCCCATGTCAACTTTATAGGCCGGACGTTATAGCGTCAGAAAAAAGTACATCATAGAGCGGGGGGTTCGGGGGGGGGGCGACAGCCCCCCGACTTAGGCTTAATACATGGCTCATGTAGGGACCTTAGCTTAGACTAAGACTACGGCTTAGCATATCGGGAACGGCATGGCATGCATTATACTTCGGGCCCTAAAGTTGACATTGGCAGCTAATTCCATATAGCAAGCCACTGAATTTCATAGTTTTACTTAGACGACTGTCGCAAACAATTATAAACTAAATTAAGTGATATTGCTACCCCAACGGCGTCAGCGCAACATCTAGTTATTTTACCCTGAATAAAAATGCAACAACATAATGTAGTAGCATCAGTCCTAATAGATATAGTGTAACAGCCCGAAATCTTAACTTAAACTTAAATCAGCATACAAAATACTACAAACGGGAACAAATCTCAATCTTACGGGCGATCGGATACGGTGGAGCGTGATCCTAATAATGATTTGCATATAATAATTCATTGCTGAGGTCAAATATAATGTGTCATTGTTTTAATGTGTCAGGATGATCACGCTCCACCAGCCTGAGGTGCGCGGGGTGATTTCGCACTACACTGAACTATTCGTGGAACCAAGTCGTAGATATCCGGTCGACCCCGCGGACGTGCAGAAGCGTATCTTAATAGTGTTTCATTGTCATGTCACAATATAGTATCAATGTACTGTATAATGTGTTGAAGTAATGGAACAGTTGATAATATTGTGTTGTTTAAGTGAATTGAACCTACGGGATCATGAGAAAACTGGCGAAATTTAGTGAAATCTCATATTCTAGGGTACTGATTTGAACCAACAAAATTTCTATATTTTCTCACATTAGGGCAATCTAGAGTTATAGAATTCCCACCTGGGTTTACAAGGCTTTCCAAATTAGGCAATCGGAACAACCTAACTCCCACCCGTAAGTACTTAGGGACCCCCAATCAAACGTTTAAAAATCTAAATTTCAAAGCCTCGGATCACAACCAACATAACCAAAACCTCCGATTTTTAGAACTCCACACCTCCATGGGATCTCATACTAACCCTTGCATCGTAAACCGGGGCTCCCGATTCCCACCGGCTCGCTCCGCGCCCCCATAACTCAATTGGAACCCAAAATTCTATCACTTTGCACGCATTAATCTGCCTCTAACGGGCCTCCTGGGGGAATACATTAAAATTGGGGTTCTTACTAGTAGGCGACCAGCCAGGGCATGGATATTATCCCGCCCCCGGCCGCCTACTCCATTCCGTTCCTGTAATATAAACAAAAAACTATAAAATTTCTGTGCATTTCCAGCGCCCGAAGCGCTTTTATATTTCTTCAAAATGGTAAACCTCGCGCCGACCAGAGCGAGGTTCTGTCTTGTTTACGTGCTTTCTTGGCACGTTTCGGCCACTGCCCAATTGATATGGTATCGACGAGATTTTTGTTTTGTAGTGCCGCCGCTTTAAGTGCCGTTGCCGCCGTATATGCTGGAATATTTGCAGAGTTTTGTGCTGCATCTTAATGTGTATTACAGTGTTGTTGCCGTTATATAGACGTGTTTGTTTTATTAGACAAAAGACATTAGCGATTGACATGCAAAATTTTAAAATTTCGCGGGTCAAAGACCGCCGAAAGGAAGACAAAAAGGAGGGGGTTTAAGTTAGGTATAAAAGAGACTGCCCGATTCCCCGATCGGAGCCAGTCGAACTCTGAAGCTGTTTTGGCGGTTGTCGCCATTAAATTTTATGTCTTGTCTAGATGTTCTTCGCTTTACGTTTTTCCATTGGATGTCCCAGGGTGGTTTCTCGCCGTGCCCCCACGGTGGAGAGCCTCCCCTGGATGTGGGACTTTCGCAACCATGCAAGGGCCGCCCTTTGCGGAAGTTGGATCGTCGGAAGGATGCTCCGCGCGCCCGTAAAGGTCAGACCCCGCCGAAATTCGCAAATTGCATCAAAATTATTTAAAATCTTTCTCGCTCGCGTTTCGACTGGTTCCCCGCTCCTCGGACGTTTCCTCTGTTCGTAGGTCCGAGGAGTGTTCATAATTGTTTACTCTAAGACAAAGGATAGTGTTCCAAATTTCCACTCTAAGCTGAAGGAGAGCGATCAAAATTTTTATTCCAAGGTAATTGAGCGTTATTAAAATTTCAACTCTAGAGTAAGCGATAGGGATCGAAGCTTCTTGTACGCTGGTGCTTTCCGAACTCGTAGGAGTGTGGACACAGTCGCGATCATCGTTGCGGTATTGGCATTTCCCGTGCCATACCGTGCAGGGTTTGTGTAAGTTCTGGGGAGTGCATGGGAAAGAGCTCAGGCACCCCAAGTTGTGCAGCTACGGTAACACGGTGGAGCCCTGGGAGCATTAAGCCTTGATCGAAAGCCTCTGCTGCCCCTGGCGTGTCGTCTCGGCGAGTCAAGGGGTCCTGACGGTTTTCTACCCCATTCCTGTCGAAGAATATTGCAGATCATCTCCTAACAGGCGACGACCCGTGACTGTCTCGGCCGGTGATCATCTCTATACTTAGGGTCCAGCAAAATTCACACTATTTCGGATCAGTCAGATTTCTCACTATTTGGGATATGAAAATTTTATGATACGAAGGGATAATCAAAAGTTGCTTCTAAACAAGCTTCAGTCAAAATTCATAGGTGGTAGTCGGAAGGTTTTGGACGTAGCCGTTTGCATGCTCGGGTGACACTCGTTGTCCCCATTATTATGAAATCGAGCAGCAGCGCCGAATCCCCATTCGTTCGCTGTTTTCTTTTGTTTCCGGTTAGTGTGCGATGCCAACGACTGCGGACCAAAGCCCGATAAAGTTTTCAGGAATCTCACCTCACCTGGGGTTTTCAATGCGTAAAGGATAAATATTGTGGATCACTAGGACAGCCACCTTTTCATTGGAGACTGGGGTAGCATTTTCATGGGTAACAGTATTAAATTGACGAGTTTACTTGATCAGCTGTTGAATAAAAATTTAATCGTGTTTATTGGGGAACTAATGATCACATTAGGGTATCTTGTAGGGTATCCGACCTAATTTTGTTATGTTATAAACGTTGAACATAAGTTGCGACAAGCCCCAATTGGGGAGCGTTTATGGTGTGCAAATAATACAAAATTTAACTCAATAGTAAACGAGTTGAGCTGTGTCTAATTTATCTAAGCAGTTCGGAGTTTTACATCATTTCCTGACCCCGGTAGGAGTCGTCGAAAGTAGCTCAAACAGCACCTTTTAATATCTTCGAAGCGAGGTTAATATTACATTATAGCGAGTAAGCTAACCACGACCCCGCGCCCGTTTGCTCGGCACCTCTCACATTCCCTGAATTACCAGGAGCGCCCCGCCGCGACCCCTCACAGTTAACTATCGCTCTGCATAGCTCGCCGCCCGGCATATAACACTATTAACAGTTAGAGTCCTGACCCTCAAAGGACTGGGGCCTCCGCCTCAGTGCCTCAATGTTATTATAGGTAGTCGGTATTGGTAATCGAATTTCGGGAATATACCTCGTCAAGGCCACCCTTAGGATTTACACGCGATCATCTCATAGGTTACAGAGTCAGTCGTGTAGCACCCCAGGATTAGAACGGGACATATCAACGGGGAATTTTGCCAAGGCCACGCTACGACAAGAGAACCCAGCTTAGGGGATTAAGTGGATTATGAGGGAAAAGCGAGTCAGCCTTATTACCTTTGAGCAGGCTTAAGGGTTGACTCTCCCTCGGGGCACCTTCATACCATTAGACACGTGGGCCGAGGTAGGGGCCAGGCCGAACACCCTGATTAACCCGCCGGCAGCCTGCTAAGCTAAGCGGTTCCTTTAGATCATCGCTATAGATCACTGGGGAGCCGTGGAAGCCGGGGTTGTCCGGGCACCACACCAAAAAAATGGTGGTGCAGCTGTGATCCCTTAGGGCCAGAACTGGCCCTAGTACATAGTGACACGTAATACCGATAACGCAGACATTGTTTTGTAACGAGATATTTAAGTGAAAAGTTTGCTTTGCATTTTGTAGTTCGATAAATTTAGCTAAGAACACTTTCGCGGCGGTTTGTACAGTATGCATTCCAATATGATCACATTTCTCGCAGTATAAGGATTGCGCTGATGCTGAAGTCCAACATGGGGCGTGCAAAAGAATGTTATTGCTAAACGACTCTGACAAGAACAATGTTTTATGGTTGATAAACTAATTATACCATGGTTGATAAGTATACACCTTGTATAAAATAACGCTATAGCGAATAACAGCCGTCGAAAGCAAAATTAAAATTTTGTGATTGAACTATTTATATCTACATATCAGGACAATAAAATTATATCTCCAAAAATTTTTGGTTTGTTTCCATAATCCCCCCAGCCCGCATTTGCCCAAAAATGGCCAGATTCTGGAAATTTTGGTATTTCTGTGATCCTAGACCGTGATCATTTGGACCAAAAAATTTAATTTTTAAAATCTTAGATTTTTTCGGGTCCCTCGGGAACCCCAAATTTTTTTTCAAAATTGGATTTTTACCAACCATTCTACGCAGCTTGACGAGCTGAGTGTAGTGGTGCTATTTTTGACGGGATGCGACAAAACCATCCTAAGTTATGGCCCAAAACTGTTCAACTGCTGAGCCTCTCAGCCTCCGATGTTTTTGGCCATAACTTAGGAAACGGTTAACGGATCCAGTTAAAATATCACCATTCTATCCAGCTCGACAAGCCGCGTCGAATGATGGGTAAAAATCTAATTTTTAAGAAAACTTTTCTTTGGGTTCCCAAGGTGGACCCTTTGTGACCCGAAAAATCTAAAATTTTAAAAATTCCATTTTTTGGTTGAAATGATCAGACGAGATCTCGAAGGTCACAAAAATATCAAAATCTCCAGAATATGACCATTTTTGGGCAAAAATCGCGGGTTGGGGGGATAACGAAAAAGAACCAAATTTTTGACCGAATATAAAAAAACCACATTGTTGCTTATCGCAACATTACAGTATGATCGTTACATTATTACTACGTGATAACCTGTCTTTATATAGTGCTTTATTGAGGTACGAAACGCTTTGTTGCCATTTGAGATGCACACATCATATATATGTGTTCTAGTTGCGCAGCCTCATGGAGGTCCCGGGTTCTCAGGGGAGCCTTTCGGAATATAGGGAAGAGCATGGGTGATTGGCGGAGAGTTCGCGGCGCCTAAGGGGGGGGGGGGGGGGGGGTGGGGTGGTTTGTTGTTTTTTTTTTTTTCTCTTCCCCTCCCTCCCTCCTCCCCTCTTTCCGCTGCCATATTTACAGTTGCTCTACCTAAAGCTGATTCAATTAGTTTCTTTAATCCTTTAATGCCCACTAGGTCCAACGAATCTAACACACGTGAGTCGTTTTGTATACCGAATATCGTATGCTGTACATTTGCACGTTAGTTTATATTCGCACGCATTGTGATGGAGATCAGGGGGTGTGATGGATTTAAGGAACCGAGCACCAGCTCCCAGATTGCTCAGTGGTTTACGTGCACAACTTGACCCGCATAACCTGGATTCGATCTCTGATGCCGTCAAACATTGCACGATATACAAATTAATTCGAGCATGAAAGCGTTAATGATGACCAGTTTACAAAATGGCTGGGGTGTCAAAAGAATTACTGAAACCACCAATACAAACTACGAACCTTCACAGGAATATATATGATTTTGGCCGGACAACGCCGTCAGACTTTTGACAAATAAAGCGCAGTGCGGGATTGATATCCGATTATAGCATTCACAAACACCGATATGCAGTCACTACGCAATGTGGTAAAATTTTGACAAGGCTACTACAAACTATATATATAACTTCGAGAAAAACTGTCACTTTTAAAAAAAACTGCATTCACCCGATTCATGGTCACATTGTATACTATTCAACACAAACAAGTCCCACGTCGACAGACTATGCTGACTGTAATTTATCATTATACATGCAACATCAGATCGGATGCAATGTAAACATTCTATAGTGGTGTTTCACAATGGCCGTGAAACCAACCAACTGTTTATCCCGGCCGTCGGCTGGTTGTGAACACCGTTTTGCTATACCCCTAGCAAGTTACCATTGAAAAATTAACAAAAACATAGAGGTATCTGAGACACCCTGCTGTCGACAGTGTACCTGACATTGTGTGGTGTATATACATAGGTTCCAAACGCTGGGGGCATTATGTGAATTTCGCATTAGGGACTATCAAATTTAGGGACCGAAGTATACATGCCATGACGTTCTAGACATATTAAGCCTGAGCTTAGTGTTAGCCTAAGCTAAGGTCACGATATGAGCATGCACTAAGCCTAACGTTATAACGGAAGCCTGGAACTCCCTGGAAGCCAAGCGCTAGGCTGTTCATTTTTCTAACGTTATAACGTCTAGACCCTAAAGTTAAGAGGTTGGGGTGTTTTTGTTTTTTTTTTTTTTTTTTTGTTTTTTTTGGGTTTTTTTTTTTTTGTGTTTGTGTGTTGTTTTTTTTTTTTGTTTTTTGTTTTTTTTTTTTTTATTTTATTTTTTTTTTTTTTTTTTTTTTTTTTTTTTTTTTTTTTTTGTTTGTTTTTTTGTTTTGTGGTTTTTTTTTTTTTTTTTTTTTTTTTTTTTGTTTAATTTTTTTTTTTTTTTTGTTTTTTTTTTTTTTTTTTTTTTTTTTTTTTTTTGGGGGGGGGGGGTTGGGGGGTGGGGTTGTCGGGTGTTTGTGCCTATTTGACTTTCTCTATAATGGGCCATGAAATCTATAATAGTTTAAAACTTTCTTCCAGGAATTTGCATTTTTGGTTGCAAACCTTTTTTGCTCACTTTTACTCACTCTGTTCACAAGCACAAAACGAATGAATGCCACTGTGCACTGAATTAATTCAATTCGTACAAATTTAATTCAGACAAAACAACGCTATATAGTCTTATCGCTCATTGTTACAAAAACCGAAAAGTAAACATTTCCTGCAATTTTAAATATGTATAAAAATACTGTACATCTATATATATGCAATCAAGTTTAACCATAACGTGAAGATAAACATTACTGATAACGAAGACCATTATATAAGAGATCTGTATCCGTGAAATTATGTCGCAAGTACGTTCTTACCATTGACAGTTTTTTCAGCCCGCAAATCAAAACCTATATCGGTGGCGTCGTAAAGCTGATAAATATAGCTTTAGTGTAAATCCATTCTACGGTGATGAATATCACTGTAGTACATAGATTGTTTGCTAGCGCCCTCCAAAGGCAATGCTACAAAAGCGTAACATGATGAACTTCGTAGTCTATCCTTTTTCTGCTCAACCTGCCATGTAAAATGGGAGCTTAGCGGCACTTTGGGTAACCGATCAGAGCTTAACAATTTTCCGACAGGGCTGAGTCACGGAATCACATAGTTTATAGAATTTTCGCCCACTATCAGAGCCAGCTTATTCTGCAGCACCTGATCAAAGAGATCGTGCAACTTTTCAAAAAGGAATAACCTGTTAGTACGAGAGCAGCAGCTACACGAAAGCACCAACATTTATCCCCTGAAACGTGAGTTGTGCTGTTGTCACTTCCAACGCACCTATCTATATAGTCTTTACCATCGCTGTATATATATCCTAAAACGCAGCACTTAATTCAACAACACTATCGAATTCAACTTTGAACTTCCACTGCCTCATTCCCTTGAAAATGTTACTAATAACCAAGGGCGTAGCTAGAGGGGGGAGGGGGTGGCGGGCGGTCGCGACCCCCTCCTTTTGGTTCAACCCCAAACAAATTCTTTTTGAATGGTTCCGGTTGAAAATCATGTCGTAAATTGTCCTAAAACTAGCCTCTCTCGCACTAGAAAATAATTACTTGCAACCGTATTTTTGACCAAACTTCACATTTTTGTGTAAAAATTCGCTATTTTGGCAACAGTTGCATTTTTACTTGTTTACGGCGAACCACTTCTGGACCCCGTTTTCACATTTCTGAGCGTGACCCAACCGAGCCCCCATTTCAAGGACCCACTGTGGGCCGCGACCCTCCCCCCTTTCAAAATTTCTGGCTACGCCCTTTCGAATATCTCTGTCTAGAGATATATCTCTGTTCGAAGTCATGAATACTATACGTTAACGTTGGCATGGTACGCCCTACAAGCATTCTGGACAATGATATAATTTGCTCAATACAGAACAACCGAAAGTTGATTTTTACATCTGAATTTAATAAGTGTTCAACCGAATTTAATCGATGTTAACTTTTCACATACATTCGTTTTATAAAAAGGGTAACGAACAGCCAAAACGATTATCAGAATCACGGAACCAAGTCTTGATATATTCTGTACTGTTTAATATTGCCTATAGCACACCTAACCCTTTCATCCATTATGGGCCCAAATAGACCCAACGCACATCGCGAAGCATCGTTGCACACCCGCTTCGCAAGATTCTTTAAAGCACCTACCAAAAGCTCCTATATGGCTTAGTAGCTAACGTACGAGCCATGCAGCACATCGATCCTGGTTCATATAGCGGAATGGCAAAACTGCTCAACATTGTAAGAAATACACACTAACTCATGCATCAAAGTATTAAACTTAAGTGAGGCACACTAGAGCGTTGGATGCGGACACAATTTTCGTCAAACATATGTAATTAAATCAAGAACCAATCCGTGAATGCGTCTAAACATCTGAAATTACGCTTATACTTTGGAAAAAATACGAGATATTCGTTTAGTGAATGCAGAAAACCCAATGCCTTTGTAAATGCTAGCTAAACAATAATTTATTGTTCTATAGTTAAAAGCATACACCCTCATAAGGGGACAGGGAGGATTATGCCCTGATGCTCGGAGCTCCCTCCAATTTGGAAGCCTTGGCGATCCCCCATGAAATGTAGCCTGATTCGCCTGAGGCTTCGCACCCCCTCCGGACTTCGCCCAAGTGTTTAAATGTAATTTAGTTAGTAAGGAGTTACATACCCGAAGAATGAGACGGAAATAAAGCCAATAAAAATAACACATCATTAACATATTCAACCACAAAAACAAATTGATCTTATGCAGAACGGATTATTTCATAATTATTAAATTTTAATCCAATGACCGTTAGGAAATTGTTTATATAGGCACTGCTGTCGATTATGAGTAATCTATGAAACTAATTTTCATATGTTGGTCTGCCCAAGTACATACCCTTTAGAAAAGTCAAAATAATTGTACAGCACAGAATTTTTCACGACAATTTTTTTCGTTTGCGACTAATTTTAGTTCGATTGCTATAAATTAAAATTGCATTGATTGTAATAATGATGATTAATCGGGATAACACTAATAACAATTGTCTTCCATTTTCGCCAAATTAAATTATACTCGCACATATATATTGATTGTATGTAAGTACTATTGTACGTCACGAAGATTGAACATCTTTTAGAAACTTATCGAACACGTCTGGAACAGCAAGAAAATCGAAACTTTCCAGCGATTGTCCAATAACTTCGATTCAAAATGTGGTTCATCAACTTTAGAACCGAATCGAGTGATGTATAAAATACATGCACGTGGGGGCAGGAGATGACCCTCCTCAGACGTACTACTGCCCTTCCACGACGGATAAATGTAAATGTTGCCCCATCTAGAACTGAATACTGTTATCACGTCGACCTGATATACTGTCTTATTCTAATATATCAGCACACAGTCAAATCTCGTCCAATACTTATGCAAAGAAACCCGCCAACGGCATTTGTAAAGAGCACGTTAAAAATCGCATTATGTACAAAATATACTGCTAACCGCAAGAACTGAATACTGCTAACCCGTTCAGGCCCGAATTAATTGGTATATTGTGCAATGTTTGACAAACTCAAGCCTAAGTTAGCTATTGAACCCGGAGCGTGCGAGCGAAAATTGCGCACGCAAACCACTGAGCTATTAAAGCAAGTGACATACTCAGTAAACACAACTAACGACCCAGCGGGAATGAAAAGATTAACATCAACTCGACCCGATATGACATCTTATTCTAATGTAACAGCACAGAGTCAAATCTTCTCGCCCGATACGGATGTACAGAAATCCGCAAACGGCACTTGTAAAGAGCATGCCAAAAATCACAACATTATGTACTAAATATTGTCGCTAGAATTGAATGCTGTTAAGATCAACTCGACCCGAAATAATATCTTGTTCTAAAGTAACAGCACACAGACATATCTTATCACCCGATACGCATGCACAGAAATCCACCAACGGTACTTGTAAAGAACACGCCAAAACTTTAGTTTCCTCATTTTCGTGCTGGTTCCCATGGTGTACCAAACTTTTCTTGTCGTTAATATTTCTGTCTTGTTCTTCTGCCGGTAATAAAACTTGAATATTGTTGCGACACTGCCATAGAAGTGCAATATAAATCACACCATGCCAATCTGCTGCAACCAGAACACTTTGATATGACGTACCAGGCTCGCAGTTGTTTTTATACCAAGGCGATTGATCGGTTGCGCCAGGCGATTCACCATTAGAAATTTCATAGTCCCGTTCACATTGCTGTAAACATATACAACAACGAAGTATAAAAACCCGAAACACCGGTGTAGGCAGTACGACATGTATTTTGTAATCAGTAACTGGACAGGTATTAGTGACTTTAGCAGTTGTTGAATTATTGTTGCCAAGTGCACCGAACTGATTTCGAATTACAACAATGTGATTGGTGACCGCGTGGAAATTTGCGACAAATCGTGACTCTTCGTGAACAATAACAGCATCCATTGCAGGGGGCGACTCCTGTAAAAATTACGTTGATAATAATTTAAGTTAAAAACGGTTGTTATGTTATAAGTTATTTGTAAATACCAGTGATGTACGCGGGTCGCACCGGACAAGGACCCGTCCAGAACGGCTTAAAAATTTGTCGGTTAGGACCGTTGTACTAACTGGCCCAAACAGTAGAAAATTTTCTGACCACGACTGTAAATTCACAATTTTTTCCAAAATTCAATTAGGTACTCAGGGTTGCTGTGAAATTCCGCAGCATGTGTAACCATACTTTTTCTAAGCATGATGTAAATCCCATGTGCCTTTTAATAAACCTCAGTAAATTTGATACACCGTTGGACAAAAGTTGTACGTTTGATAACTGAAAATATATTTCTGACTTAATCGGTCCGGACAAGCCCGAACACAACCGAAAAATTTCCTAGGTTGCATCACTAGATAATACAGTAAACTACAATGCAGTAGTAGCCGTAAGTTAATCCAAGCCACGAAACGAACTTCAATAACGTTCACACCTTAAATAATCATACCATTATTACTTAACAATTAGTAAAACAACAAATTCGTAATTTTTCCAAAAATTATTACCATGCTGTAACCGGAATTCCGGTTCCGTCGAAAATCGTGTTCCGGTTACGGCAAAAACCACACCGGAACCGGAACTCGGGTTTAAAAATTTTCCACATATTTGTGTCAGGGTCATTTCACGCTACGATGTCCTTTTGGCCTGTAGCACAGAAACGTACAGGGAACTGGTAAAATTGTTATTTACGCTAGGAAGCCTCATTACTTAGCTATTTTAAACAAATAAATTTTTTGGCATCATCCTCCCCGTAAGGTGCAGGAAATCTACATAGGTCCCAAATTGACAAAAACCGTAGTGAATAATTTGACAACCTGTTTTTTCCGGGTTTTTTGGCTCAGTATTAGAAGTTATGCCCGAAATTCTTTTATGTGCGGGATTAGTCAGGTCTACACTGCATTTTTAGTTACACAAATTTCAAATCTTCTCGAATTCTGGAGAGTGGGAGCGGCCGATATGGAATGAACCCCACTCTTACAACCCCCGAATAAATTCTTTTTTGGTCAGTTACTCGTTCCTTATGCACTGTACATAAACGTTATTGATAGATCATACCTATCCCCTGGGTACCTTTTGAAAAATATTAACCTAGGGGCTTGTTATGTTACTTACCCCGGCGCCAGAATCAAAAGATTGATTTTAGCACATTTCATTACCCGCCCCCGACCATTGCTACTTTGGGGTATAGTGGTGAGTACAACTCCATTATTTCGCCTGTTATGGTTCTCTCCCATGAGGAAGAGAATGCTGAAACGTCCTGATCTCTATCTAACGGCCGACCTGTTGATCTCGGGTTTTTACCCCCCCCCCCCGACAAACACACCAAAATTTCGAAAAATCGGCATTGAGACGTTATTTCGATGAAACTTCGCGCGTTTAGTTCATATTACATTGTGGCACTGCATTTCGGCCACACATGACACAAAATTGTTTTTTGAAAAATTATTAATTTTGCCCCCTCCCGACCTCGTTACCAGGCATGTACACTTGCGATTAGTATGGGGTGCCATTTTGTACCCCTCACAGTGGAAATGGTAGTACAAGATTGGTTTTGAATAACTTAACAGTTCGTGCCATATTGTAGGCTCACAAAGAATAACAAAGTATATAATTTGTGTTTAACAGCAGTAGAAATATAATGTCATCTGATGACAGTGACTATAGTCTGCAACCATCTAGCGAGGACGAACTTGGTAGCAACAACAGCAGCAACCAACCCGGCCCATCTTCGGAGCACCGGCGACTTCGCCTCACATTGAAACCACGGGCAGCAAAAAGACTACAATATGGGTAATATTAATGTCACTATTTTTTAATTTCACAATTATTTTTACGTAATTATATATGTGCTTGTCTTGTTTTTAAATTATTTTCAGGATACTAAAGAACGCACGCGCGTATTATTAGTATTTTGTTATACTTAATTTTGCTTGGTTACATATTGCAGAAAGCGGATCAGAGGCGATAAACCGGCACAGTGGAAAGAAAAGGAGCACAACCGCGATGTTGTCCGAAAGAAGAAAAAAATAGAGCAGCTCGTCGCTCAATTGGATTCGGAAAGGCTGTCCAAATGTCGGGAAAAGGGAAGACTCAAAAACGCAAGACGGATGGGGAAGCAGGTGAGGCTATATATATACTTTAGCATTGCCGTATTGTCTTTATTATAATGATCTCATGTATTCGCAGTATTTACCATCTCGTGCTGTCAATTTCCCTCGTGCTGTCACTTATTTACAGTATTTATGTTGTGCTTTTCGGTCATTTATTTGGAAAACGCTACAAGGCAACCGGAAGTCAACAGCAACAGTGCCGCCGGTAGCTCGGGCCATGGTACTGGATTTAAGCGGTGTTGGGGCAGCGGCGCCGTCGGTTAGCGGTGTTGTAGTTGGTCGCGGTACTGCAATATCACCGAGACAATCTCCACTACGGTGGAGATGACCCAGTCAATACTGGCGTAATCGGCGCGTCAGTGCAATGCGGTAACTGAGGAAGCAGATGGAACAGCTGAGGCAGCAACTGAAGGCAGCCAACCTACGATACTACCAGGCAGCTCGGAATTTGTCGCGGTCGCGCTCATGTACGTCGTTCTCCAGTGGTAACACAAGTGGCAGTTTTTTGTGGCCTCGGTACGCATCGACGCCGCATGACGGCGGTGGTCGTTATGACGAATGCTGTGATGACGATGATGGACACGACGATTGTGATGGCATGCACGATAGCCGCAATGATGGTGACCATGATAGCGATGCTGATGGAGGCAGCACGGCTGATCATGCAGAAATCTCCTCGTACAATAGAACGAACATTAAAAACCCATACGATGGTTACCCATGAGGCGAGGGAGTCGTTGTACGGCAAAACGATGGATACGTCGGCAGTTTTGTTCATGGTAACCGGCCAGAGCATTGCTGCGCGCCGATAATGCGCCGCTGTTGCGCGCCAGCTCAAATTCGACCCGCGCACAATCCGATTGTCAGCCGCGCGTGACCATGTGCCCATGCCTGCCGTTTATCGCGGCCTCCCCATAGCAACGAGGCAGCTAGCCGCGCCCAACACCAAGGACACTATCAGCGTCAAGGATCCAGTGTCCGTGGCGCGCGGCCGGCGACAGAAGCGATTTCTGACGCAATGTACGCTCTGTTTGAGAAATTCGCATCGGAGTACCCCGGCGTTAAAATTGGCTATTCCTCTTTCACTATGCTAAGGCCGAAAAACGTCATGCAGTACTCAGAGTTCGATCGTTCCGTGTGTCGGTGCATATAGCATGAAAATTTACAGTACTAGCATATAGCTCTGTTCAATATCGGTCGGTTTCTACGAAGAGCTTCAACGTAGCAGTCGACGAGATGATTTGTCGCAGGGCGTCAGACAACCCGGTCGTGATGGAGGAAACCCCAAGTGCATCTTGCAGCAGTGCGACGACTGTAGGTACAGCGATTTAGATGGTTTGGTGACGGCCAGCAGCGAGGAATCAATGGGTAAGCCTGTGCGCTGGGAACGATGGCTAACGGACCCCATCGGCCGTACCTAGCTCCATACAGTCTCGATGACTGCCGATGATCGTCTTCGGGACCTCGTGGACTACATGAATAGCCCTTTTTTGGCGCATCGCTACCACACCGTAAGGAATTTCCGAGACCACAAAGCTATCAGTGCTTTACAGCCACCAGGAACACTTCTTGTTAAAGCGGACTACGCCCAGAATTATGCTTGTTCGTTGCAAAACGCCATCTACGCTCATCACTGGCACCAGCATAGCGTCACTTTAGTGCCTTTTATAAGCACTTTTATGGCCCTGTAGGTGACACAAGTGGCGGCGCCGGTGAAAGCAACAACGAGAATTATGCAGCCGGCGCGACGGTGGCGCCGACCATCTCAGCGATGCCGGTCGTCCTCGTTTCCGACACAACCGACCACACCACCGCATCATTTTAGTTGTTCATGAGACACAACATGGAGATTGTTCGCAAGGAGCATCCTGAATGGGACATTGTGCGTGTGGTGTACCTTAGCGACGATTGGCACTTCTTTGCGACGTCGCACGGCATGGGCCCTTGCGATGGCCTCGGTGTAGCTGTGAAAACAATGGCCAGAAACTTGCCGCTCAAGATGAAGAAGATTGTGTCGTCCACATCATTCTGCACCGAAGTGCAGCCGCATACAAACATCCGTCTGGAGCATAATTAATGATGCGAGCATGGAGGAGTGCCGGAAAATGTTGGGTCATCGGTGGGCGGACGAACGCACCATGAAGAACACACTCGGATTCCACTATTTACGAATGGTTGGTAGTGAGCTTTGCGCATGAGTGTCATCGTGTGCGTGTGACGTATGTGTGGCTGGGGTGATATGCACTAAGCATAGAGTGCTGCGCCGCGTCGTAAATTTCGC
This sequence comes from Trileptium ribeirensis, assembly GCA_030248225.1. NCBI lineage: Eukaryota > Metazoa > Nematoda > Enoplea > Enoplida > Thoracostomopsidae > Trileptium > Trileptium ribeirensis. The sequence continues at coordinate 32,728 of JASANE010005600.1, read as the reverse complement.
CGATGGCATCGCAAACGCGGTGGCCGAGACAACAAAATCTGGTGATCCCTTGAATCCTACAGCGACCACAACACAAGCTGGCGATGCTTCAAGTCCTACAACGACCATAGCAACAACAGTAGCAGTAACATCAGCCTTGGATGTATCGATGATGTCTATGATAAAACATGGTACGTCGCTACTATCTCGAGCGAGGCTCCGATGCGGTTCGAAGGCAACGACGAGGACTACTACAGTGTGCAGTATCACGAGTGGTGTGGACCTAAAACACGAACCAGCTACATGAACAACACCGTGCCGACATATCATGGTCTTTCATCCTCATGAACGTAGTGGAGTTCGGCAAGGTTTTCGCCATTGACGCCGCCACGTACGTGGAGGCTAAACAGAAATTCGGCAAGTGGAAAACCGCCGTACCGGCGGGGTCCCGTTGAAGGCGGACGCCGTCGCAGCATTTAACATTACGCAGGGTTGGGGAAGGGGTTGGGACATTATTTGGTAGCGATATAAGTGGCCACAGCGTCTGGTAGCGACAGCTACATGAACAACACCGTGCCGACATATCATGGTCTTTCATCGTCACGAACGTAGTGGAGTTCGGCAAGGTTTTCGAAATTGACGCCGCCGCGTACGTGGAGGCTAAACAGCAATTCGGCAAGTGGAAGGCCTCCGTACCAGTGGGGTCCCGTTGAAGTCGGACACCGTCGCAGCATTTAACATTACGCAGGGTTGGGACATTATTTGGTAGCGATATAAGTGGCCACAGCGTCTGGTAGCGACAGGAATGCCTCGGTGGTGGCATTTTGTGTGGCTGTGTGACTTCTAACGACTGAAAAAGTGAGAATGAAAATTTATACCTTTTTTAATTTTGACGTTGGTTTCGCGCAGTTTACTTGGGCATCTTAAATTATTACCTTCCCCGACCACATTATTTTTGGATGAAATAATGCAGAGTGGATGATGTGAAAAAGACAGTGAGTGTTGCTTCTGGAATTTTTGAGTGGCTTTTAACGTATATAAAAAAGTTACCCCCGACCACCAGTTACTTCTGGCATTCTAACATGTCTGGCAAAGGGAATATTGTGAAATATTTTGCATAACAATTCTCCCAGGCTAAACTATCGATGCAAAAAGCTACCGTATATGGCCGCTTCGTTTCCATTTAGTAACACCTATAAATCGGCACCCTCATATTTTAGAAGTGATAAATTCGACCCAAAAATAGACATAACAAGCTTTATTTTTGGCACACGGAGCTCGGCCAAGCTTCATTTTGACCGCGCCGATAGACTGCACGAGATATTATAATCACAAAGTGGAGGCTAGATTCAGCCTGGGGCATGCCGGAGGCCATTTTACGGTACTTTACTGGGCAGCACGGGGTGGTATTTGGAAAGCCATAACATCAGAACAGTTAATAAAAATTTACTAGACATCGTAGCGTGAAATGACCCTCATCAGTGATCCAAACATGTAATATATGCACAATAATCAAGTTCCAAGACAACCAAACAAAAGAAAACATTAACCCAGCAAATTGCCCTGTGAACGTAAGTAGGAATTTTTCATCTTGACCCTGCAGTAGTTTGTTTGTTAACAAAACAAAGCCAAGTCGATGCTTGTAGCAGCTATTTTACCCGTTCAGAAGTCTGATGTGTATGTTAGAATTAAACCGGTCCAACTCGATAACAGAGTATGAATTATGTAGAAGTACTTAGCTGTATGCTTGGCTAACATGAAATGCGTCAAGCTCCAGCCAGTGCGCTTGTAAACTTTGCAAATCAGGCTACATTGGATTTAAGTAATATTTGGTATTGAAACTGTATAAGCAATATCATTTATAATATTTTGATCAAAAAGTTATCATCATCATCATCTAGCTGAGGAGCACTGTTTAACCAACGCTTGCCTAAACATTGTCTCTGACCACTGACCAGAACATTATTGTATAACTTCTTTTATTTTCTTTTAGAATTATATAAACCAATAATTTCAAGTTTCCTGCGCAATAACATGTAACAAACCTATGGCCTGTAAAGGTGGGCGGTTGGAGACAAGTGTTTAGTCTACGCTCCATGCGTTAGAGGCAAATCAGTTTGACTCAATTTACGCAATGCCGTATAACGGAAGGCATTTCTATGCTCTTGGTGTCCAAAAACGACATACTGATCGATACATAAACATTAACTCCCTCAACCTATTTAAAATTCTGGAGAGGCAATAATGTCATCGCAATACATTAAGTTTAATGCAAAAGTTATTTTACTACATTTCAAATCCACTGTGCCTTCATTTCTTCCTTCTTATGTTTTCCTATATACAAGCTTTAAGCCAGGTTCCGGTTCCGGTTATTCCCTGCTTTCTACGTATAACTAGTAACTCTATCGAGATTGCAGAACGTAGTGAAGCATAGGTACACTTACGCGTTTTGCGTGCACAGCCACTCAGCTCCCGATAACATACGTCGATATGCTATATGCGGCTATCACACAATACCGCACAAGTTAGAACAAAACTAACACCGGCAATAAGTTTGCCATGCCACAAAGCCCCCAAGTGCAAGCTTTCAGCCTCCCAGGACGTCACAGTAAAATTAAGAATTTAGGATCGATGAACCGTGGCGGCGCCATACCCCCGTACGCATAGAACCATGGACCGCAGAGCAAAATCAACACCAGCACTGAGTGTGCCATGCCCAAAAACCACCAAGTAAAACTTTTCAGCCGACCAGAAAGTCAGAACAAATTTTCGAATTTTGGGTTGAGGAACCACGGGGGTGCCATGCCTCAAACCCCATGAACCGGTGACCGGTGCCGTAATCGAAAAATAAAAAAGAGGCATCAGCATTCACGTTTTACTATGAAATAAACCCAACAAGAGAAAAAAATTCGGAAGTTAAGATAAAAATAATCTGGCTTCCATCACGGGTACTAAAAAAGGTAAAAAACCTTTATTTTGCTCTCTGACCCGAACCTTGGGGGCGCCATACTCCCGTACTCATGGGTCATAGAGCAAAACCAACACCGAAAATGAGTTTCCCATACCCGAAAACCCTTAAATGAAACTTTTCAGCCGCTCTGGACGTTAAAACAAATTTTCGAATTTTGGGTCGAGGAACCATTGGGGCACCATACCTCGAACCCCGTAACTCTAGAACCGGAGCCTTAATCGAAAAACAAAAACGAGGCATCGGCATTTATCATTTCGCTATGAAATAAAACCAACCAAAGAAAAATTCGAAAGTTAAGATAAAAATAAGCTTGCTTCCGTGAAGAGTACTAAAATGGGGTGAAAAACCTTGATTTAGACGTATTACCCCGAACCTTGGGGGCGCCATACCCCCGTACCCGTGGAACCATAGGTCACTGAGCAAAACCAATACTGGCAATGACTTTGCCGTGCTCGAAAACCCCCAAATAAAACTTATCAGCTGCCCAAGATGTCAGAACAAATTTTCAAATTTTGGGATGAACAACCACTGGGATACCATATCCCCGTACCTCAAACCCCATAAATACAGAACCGCAGCCTTAATCGAAAAACAAAAAAGAGGCATCGGCATTTGTCATTTTATTATGAAATAAAACCATCCAGAGAAAAATTCGAAAGTTAAGATAAAAATAACCTTGCTTCCGTGAAGGTTACTACAATGGGGCCAAAAACCCATTTTGACCCCTGATCCAGACCCCAAATCAAAAAGCGCTCGGGTAAATCGACTATGCCGGTTCGAATGAGCCCAAAATCATAAAAATCGGTTAAAGCGTTCCCGAGTTATGGCCTATCACACGCACACAGACGGAATTTAGATTTCACCCCTGCAACACACAATCTTTACTACGTTTCACTACGTTCTGATCACGAAAGACATTGCTACGCCACAATAAGAAGCCGCATAGTTAAACATTTGGCGGCAAGTATAAAATTGGCTAGCCAGAGGATACTGATGTGGCCTCCAAACCAACGATGGATTGGGTATCCAGGATTTTAGAACTCCACAATTCATATCCTGCTACTGAGTAGAATGAAACGTGGCCTGTTGCAATTTCGTTTCATTAGCAAATATAAACAACTACGGTATACTTTAGAAAGGTATCGAAAACTCGAAAAAGTGCAGGCGTAAAACCGCCCCAGTTTACGTGAGTCACGTTTTTCTCTTAAGTAGCATGTGGGAACACTCAAGTACTTCCGGTTATCTATAGGTTCTTTGCAGGCAGTGGCCCCAGTTCAAAACCTTCCAGGTAAAATTATCGACCTTTTTCCGAACGGAAATCAGATTTGGATTCCCTGGCTTTGTTCGCGAACACTGAGGGATAAACCAAGGGACCGATTAATTTGTGAAATCATTATTACGTTAAATTTTTTCGCGAACAGCGGCAAATGCAAATCAAAACCTGATAGGCATTAGATAACAGTTTTCGCTGCAAATCCAAAATCGTCAAAATCTGTTAGAACACAAGGTGTAATTTTTTGTACTTGTTTCTGATTTTGTCAACTTTCTGTTAGTGAAAAACCGATGAAATTTCAACATTTGTTCTGTAACACCGGTTTGCGATTCGCTATCGGCTATTACATAATATGCTAGTCGATGGGTGTAAGTTAAGTTTACTCGTGCAAGATTCTCCGAGTGCATTTCACGCTACTGTATATTCCATTGACTGTCGCTTCTCCATTTATATTACTATTAAAGTACCCAGAATATACATGTTTCAGAGCTGTGTTGTGCGGGCCGACGACTTACAAATAGGTCTCGGGTGTTCGGCTAAATTTAGAAGACTTCTGACAGATGACGTTCCCTCACTATGTGTGACGAGAAAAAATATAGCTAATTTGAACGGATACATCAAGCGATAACATTCCAGTTTCGTGTGCAACCAACACAAAAGATTAGTTGTCCATATTTATCACATCATCTAACTTTCAGTCCGTAATATAGCTCACAATCTTTTACCTAGTCGTCAATTCAAAGTCTTTCAAAAACACAGACAGACCACAAATGTCAGAATTAAACAATGGTTATAATTCTACAAAAAGTCAATCAAGACCTATCTTAACTTGCAGATGAAAATAATGCAAAGGTTTTACTTTTTGCATATGCATTTTGCGGCAAAAATAAATTTTTTCCGCTATCGATTCTTTTTGTATTAAATTACACTCTCTAAATTTATGTGCTCACAGTGCAATCTATCCGAATATAAATATTTGAAATATTAATAAAGCACGAGAATGATGAGAACGAACCTGACGAACAGAAGATGGGTTATCAACTAAGGTAAGTTGAATATTCTTCTTACTAACTGATGCAGATGGATTCATAGCAATCGATATAAAGCGACAATCTGTTTGACCAACCATAATCCAGCATCCGTTACTTCCTTCTAAAAAATGGTGCAGCGAATTCGCCATTACATTTATATATCTTTCATACTGCAGACTACCCTTTCGCTATTCACATATGTAGATATCTAAATGCGTGGTCACACTGTGTGCTATTCGATGAGATTTGGACGCGTTGTGTATAACATGGAATGTTCACATTGCTTCCCATCCTACCCGACAGGGAATGCACAATTTTAGCAGATCCGAATTGGATGAAAAGCAGGGAATAACCGGAACCGGAACCAGCAACCGGAACCGTCCATTTAAACCGTATCCGGAACCGGAACTTGGTCTTCGAAATTTATATATAGTAAAACAGATGATGGAAGAAATGAAGGTATAGTGGATTTAAAATGCATTAAAAATAACTTTTACATTAAATTTAATGTATTGCGATGGTATTATTGCCTTTCTGAAACTTTAAAGAGACTGAGGAAGCTAATAATGTTTATTTATCGATCAAATATGTCGGTTTTTGAACATTCAGAGCAAAAAATGTCTTCCACTATACACCAGTGCGTATACTGCGTCAAATCGAATGTGCTTACAAAGCTTGGAGCGTAGAATACACACTTTCGCTCTGTCTCCAGTCGCCTCCCTTTACTACACATACGTTTGTTGCATGTTCTGTAGGAAACACAAAATTATTGGTTTATATGATTCTAAGAGAAAATAATAGATAGAAGGTAATTTTCTGATCAGTGGTCACCGACACTGTTTAAGCTAGCGTTGGACAAACAGTGTCCGTCAGTTAGTTCATAATGATAACTTTCTAATCAGAATGCTATAAATGAGACACACTGTGATGCTGCTCCCACAGTTTCAACTAATACAGTTCATTGCCAAGAAAGCAGTTTCTAGCTGCGTTGCAGATAACGTTAGTTTACTTCACTTTAGACTGATTTACCAAGTTTACAAGCGCACGGGCGGGTGCTTGACGCAATTTATGTTAGCCAAGCATACCCTAAGTACTTCTGCGTAAGCCATACTCTGTTACCGAGTTGTACCGGATTAATTCAAACGTATCCCACAGACTTCTGGATGAGTAAAATAGCTGCTACAAGCATCGGCCTGGCTTTGATTTAACAAACTCCTGCAGGTTATTATGAAAAATTCCTGCTCTAATTATGTGCCCTACCTACGTTTCACACGCAAATTGGTTAGTTAATATTTTCTTTTGCTTGGTTGTATTGGAGCTTGATCATTGTATAATATATATTACATATGTTTGGATTGCAAGATGAATCAAAAAACGTGGAAAATTTCAAACAAAAATTTTTAAACCGGAATTCCGGTTCCGGTATGGTTTTTGCCCTTTGCCGGAACCTCAACCGGAACACGATTTTCGCCGGAACCGGAACCGGAATTCCGGTTACTCCCTGATGAAAAGGTATAACAAGAGACAGCTGAATTTGATCATGCAGGATACAATGCGATTAAAAACTGGGTTCAAATTATTCATGTGAACATGAACCATGTTTTATTAAACCTTTAGCTCAAGAAAGCATACACTTTTAATGCCCATTACGGTAACAAATGATCGCAGAAAATCATTACGGTCACAAATTCACTGTCATTTCGGAGCTTGTGCGCAAATAAAAGCCTAAGCAACACCGAGAATCTATCAAGTACCGCAACAATAATAATTGAAAATTTACGAATTTTCGTAATCAATGTATTTTACAAAACGGGCACTAGTGCAATGCATTGCACAGAGATTATCGCTAAGATAATGTTGTCTTACAATCGCAGCTGCTATCATTATTATTGAAAAGGATTTAATGCTAGACAAATATAAATAAATTTAAGCTATATACAATTTATTATGGTTTTTATCCACAATATTTGCTAGGTGAATAACATAATGTATATAAATTTGTTGCTGTTAATACATGACAAAGCTACACGCAACTAACCGTCAACTACGGACAAAGCAGTAATAAAAGCAGGAAATTCCCATTTGGCAATAGCATGAAAGTGTAAATCTGACACCATCGCGGCAGGTGTCGAATTGAGGGCATTAGCAACAGCTGTGGAAGTGGCTAAGCTGGGAACAGACTTGTTTTTTCCGGCTGATCCCATTGAAGACGGTTGACGTACATGACATCGATACGTACGAATTACGCGGTCCGTGAGCGCGAACAAAAGCTCCGGCATACCGTCTCCATCGATATCGCTAATGTAAACAGAGCAAACATTTGACTGAATATTTTGTGAAAACATAGGTGCGACTTTCGCTGCAACAGTAGAATCAGTTAGATCGGTCTGCTTCATTCCGTTTGCGGTGATGCCTGTGCCAGGATGCTACAATAGCAAAAATAATTTAGAAATACATTAAGGGCGAGTGATAAAAAATTGAAAAAAAAATCAGTGCAGCATACATCCTCATCAAACAACGACATTTTACATACAAAGTTCCTCGCTTTGGCGTACAATTTTTGCAATTAGTTTATACAAGCGTAACTGGTTCTATAAACCGATAAAAATATTTTATACCGAAACCACAATGTTTAATTTTAATTTGAATTAGTGATGAGAAAAACAAATCATTTTTGGGGTTTCATTTGGTTAAACTTGTTCCCTCGCACGAAAGGTGACATTCATTTGTGGCGGGTACTATATGTCAGCTATTTGTGTCCAATGTGAACTGGGCAGTGATAGTAAATATTTTGCTATTGTGATGGTCGAAATTGATTCTTTAAAATTATCTAGGATGGACGCGAAATGTGACGATAAGTATTTGACGATATCTTCATCCGAATGTTCGTATTGTTCACCCTGTTCAAATATGAACGAGAGTCAAATTATATCATTGTTTCTATCAATTGGGTTTCGAACCGCGTGATAAAACTTTAACGCCAGCCAAAGATTATTCAAACAAATCTTGAACTCGATATTAAACGTAAAGCAAACATGTATGACGCTGGCGGTAGAGTACAAAAGAGAATTTACAAAAACAAAGAATAGGCGAGAAGCTACAACCTTAATATTGCTGTCGGTTAATTTACCGGCACAATGGACAAAAACCTTCTTATTACGTCAAGAGCCGGGTCTCCGCTATACGAGAAATGGGATGACTCCTCGGGTCCGACCGCTGACCTCTATTGGCCACCCCTCAACCCGCCCTGAAAGTTTTACACCTTAAATTTTAGCTTGTCTATTCTTATATTTGCCAAGAAGTTTTTATCTCCTACCAAAGTAAGATGCAATTTTAGCAAAACTGTAGTATTTCTTGTCCGTCTCAGTCGCAGAATGCAGTTTTACTGACGCAGACGGGCATATAAAGAGGACATACAACATTAATATATATATATATATATATATATATATATATATATAATATATATATAATATATATATGATATATTTATAATATATATAAATATATATATATATATATATATATATATATATATATATATATATATATATATATATATATATATATATATATATATAAATGTTGTATGTATATATGTATATATATATCAGGGAATAACCGGAACCGGAACCAGCAACCGGAACTGTCCATTTAAACCGGATCCGGAACCCGGTCTTCGAAATTTATATATAGTAAAACAGATGATGGAAGAAATGAACGTATAGTGGATTTAAAATGCATTAAAAATAACTTTTACATTAAACTTAATGTATTGCGACGGTATTATTGCCTTTCTGAAACTTTAAAGAGACTGAGGAAGCTAATAATGTTTATTTATCGATCAAATATGTCGGTTTTTGGACATTCAGAGCAAAAATGTCTTCCACTATACACCATTGCGTATACTGCGTCAAATCGAATGTGCTTACAAAGCTTGGAGCGTAGAATACACACTTTCGCTCTGTCTCCAGTCGCCTCCCTTTACTACACATACGTTTGTTACATGTTTTTTCTGTACGAAACTTAAAATTACGGTTTTAAGAGAAAATAATAGAAGGTAATTTTCTGATCAGTGGACAGAGACACTGTTTAGGTTAGCGTTGGACAAACAGTGCCCGTCAGTTAGATCATAATGATGAAAGGTTTCTAATCAGAAAGCTATAAAAGAGACACACTGAGATGCTGCTCGCACAGTTTCAATAAATACAGTTCATTGCCAAGAAAGCAGTTTCTAGCTGCGTTGCAGATGACGTTAGTTAACTTAAATTAGGCTGATTTACCAAGTTTACAAGCGCACTGGCGGGTGCTTGACGCAATTTATGTTAGCCAAGCATACCCTAAGTACTTCTGCGTAAGCCATACTCTGTTACCGAGTTGGACCGGTTTAATTCAAACGTATCCCACAGACTTCTGGATGTGTAAAATAGCTGCTACAAGCATCGACCTGGCTTTGATTTAACAAACTCCTGCAGGTTATTATGAAAAATTCCTGCTCAAATTATGTGCCCTACTTACGTTTCACACGGCAAATTGGTTAATCTTTTCTTTTGCCTGGTTGTATTGGAGCTTGATCATTGTATAATATATATTACATATGTTTGGATTACAGGATAAGGCAAAAAACGTGGAAAATTTCAAACAATTTTTAAACCGGAATTCCGGTTCCGGTATGGTTTTTGCCCTTTGCCGGAACCGCAACCGGAACACGATTTTCGCCGGAACCGGAATTCCGGTTACTCCCTGATATATATATATATATATATATATGTATATATATATATATATATATATATATATATATATATATATTAGTGTATTAATATAGTATTTGATATATAATATATCGGAGACCAGTTGCCGTGGCCTTCGTTGATTTCAAAGCCGTGTTTGACTCAGTTCACCGAGAATCGCTGAACAAGATCTTGGAGACGGACGGCGTGCCGGCCAAGATGGTATCCCTAATCAAGTCGCTGTTTGAAACATCTTACTGCCGCGTTCAAATAAATGACATGTTATCTGAACGCTTTGATGTCATGTCTGGAGTGATACAACGCTCAATCTTCTCCGCCATCCTCTTCAACTACGCAATTGCATGGGTGATGGAGACCGCCCTGTTAACAACGACGGTGTTATTTTCGACGCAAATGGCATGAAGTTCACAGATGCCGCTTATGCCGACAACATAGCCATAGCCGAATCGTCAGTCAGCGAACTACAAGATGTGCTCAATCGAGTCGATACAGCTGCAAAGCGCATTGGTCTGGCCATCAGCTCCCAGAACACCAAGATAATGACCTGCTGCATCGAGAGACATCAAGACATCGTACTGAGCGGTTCTGTGCTGGAACATGTCGAACAATTCTGTTACCTGGGCAGCACTTTTACGGGTTCAGGGGCTTGCGACACCGAGATTAAAAACCGCATAAACCGTGCCAGGTCAGTCTTTGCGGGCCTACGGGGTGTGTGGAACTCGGCAGACGTGTCCGTTCCAACGAAAGTTCAGATATATAATGCTGCCATTCGACCGATTCTGTTCTACGCCTGCGGAACATGGACAGCGAAGTCAACTACACAGCAGCAGATCAACACGTTCGAGAACTTCTGTCGACGTCGGATTCTAGGCGTAACAAAGTTCGATGACATCATGAATGAAGACTTTCGTCGAAGAGTTGGTCACGAAACCGAGGTGTCAACACTGCTGAGGAGGTAGCATTTGCGGTTGCTCGGCCATGTTCTGAGGATGTCCGACAACAGGATCCCGAAGTCACTGGACACAGCAACGCCCCCGGACGTCTTGACCCGACCGCGCAAAAGATCTCACGAGACCAGGCGACGTCAAACAGTCAACGATTGTCATCAGCATTTTCGATACGTGCCGCTACGCCAAGGGCAACAATAAACGACGTCGCATATTGAACAGGGAACAGTGGCGACGAGTGATCAGCATTGAGGCCACCCACAACCGTGGGGTTAGGTGAATATAATATATAAAATATTTGCCACCCCACTGACCTTCAACTCACTTCCGTCCGCGGAACTCTGGGTCAGACTTTAACCCGAGAGCTCACCCTATTGCCAGCAACCCGCTAGAACCCCATAATAGCTTGTCTTACCGCCAAGGTGATGGACTGGGAGTGTGAATATATAATTTAGAGAGACGTACACAGTTTGACTGAGCACCAACTTACAAAATGAGTCGAATGTGACTCATATTGCTTGCATAGTTTGGACAGTGCATAGGCTATATACTCGCTTCTTGCGTTATTACAAAGCAACAATGTGCTAATATGTAGAGATTGAATCGTTCTACCAAATAAACCAATAAAATCTTTATAACTGGAACTGCTACGGAGTTACTGTCGTTTTCGTGTATTGTGGATCTCACTGAACTATTTAGAAAACGTCTTTTGATCCAAATTCGACATCCTAAAAGAATACGTATATTCTACAACAAAGAATCATATTCAGCGTTATAGAGACTTATTCATTTGTTCTATAAAATGACCCCAGTTTGATACAATTAAATATATGTAAAGATACAATAAATAACATGAATTTTCGGGCCTATTCGGGAACTGACCAAGCCTCGGCCCACTATTCTGGATAAAGATATTGGTATTGCGCTTCGAGCCTAGCTAAAGGGCACAAATGGAGATTTCATGCTTTCACATGAGCTATCACGCGAATCAATCGGCCAAAGTTGAGTTATATATGTATGTCAACCTAAAATCCCAATAATGTAATCCCGCAAACCACAGTCTAAATTCCTCCATCCTTTCGACTATAAAGACTATAAATCTTGATACATTTTACTGCTACTAATCATCTAATAAATAATATTAACTGGCAACAACAATATACCCAAATGCATGTTTAGAAAAAGTGCTTAAACAACTGGTTACTTTCTATTGGAGAAATAGCATTATTCCTTACAGTCATCATGATAAATTATGGCAGTATAATGAAGTTGTTAATATTCTAGACTTACAGCTACACTTCCACGATTTGCATCAAGGTAGGCAGTTATCATATCAGCGATTCGAAATAAAGCACACTGTGCTTCCATTGTTACTGCGCACAGCAATTCGATTCCAGTATTCGTGGCATCACCACACGTTATTGTAGTTACGGTGCCTAAATTCTGGCGGTAGCAAAATGTATTTTCAAAAAGAGGGGTAAAATGCAATATATACATCAAATATGTGCACCAGATCGACGTTAACAATATCAACCTTTGTTATAGATCTTGAACAATGTCCTTTCAAAAACCACAGAAACTAGCGTTGGATGTCATATAGCAATCGTATTTCTAATCCATCGCGTTGCCTACAATACTCGAACAAGCGTGATGTTGCTGTTTTCAATTGTATATACATCGTGGTCACTTGCTCGTTCGTCAGTGCCTTATTGGGGAGAAGGTACATATATAACTCCATCCCCTACAATAATTTTATAACAATTGGTTTAATTTTAATTTGAAGCAATAGTGGACTTACTTGAGTTGATCATCTAATATATACATGACCAAGACACCCAGAAAATATTATGTTGGAGTTCGTAAGTTACAGAGTGTGCTTTTCTCGAACAATCCAAAACACATTTGCCAAAATAACTGGAAACCATAATGTCCGATTCATTTAGGCTGTCTTATTATCATCGTATCTTATAATTATTTTCCACATATACTAGTGAAGCTCGTTTGCGAGCCAGAATTCGAGTGGTGAGAGCAATCCCCCGAAGTCTGTTGTATAAAGCACACACAAACAAAGCCAACACACAGTACGCAGGTGCAGCATTATATAAACCGTGAGTGATGAGTCATAGTTACGCCCGCCTCGTTTGATAGCCAACGTATGCAGTAGACAAACCATCATACAACGAGTATAAAAACAATGAACTAACAATTTAATAATTCAATAAAACCCTAAATTGACCGTGAAAAGAACGTTAAAGGATTCAAACCGACACTTGTGAAAAATCTCATTTTTCACACCAAGTATGGAGCAGAAGTGTAAAAAATATTTGCCACACAATATTTTTGACACTCGCAATGAGCATGTTGGCCCAGAAAACCCCTTATGGGGTGCCCGATAAATGGGCCAAAATGACGTCATTTTGCCACATAACTTTTCACACGAGAAAAAATTCAAAAATCAGGCTCCATCACTACACCTAAATCGACCATTGCGGTTCGAATGAGCTATCTTGCATCACAATGCGCCCAACCATTATCGAGATCCAGGTGCGACAGACACACATACAGACAGGACCTCCTCAACCCCCTCCACAGCCAAAATTGAAAATTCTCGTTCCACTCGCTCGCTTATAGGAGTGAGTTGTACGAAGCTGTGTTTTCTTTCAATGCTCACCAACGAAGTAGGCCAGTGCAGCTGCAAAAACCATGTATATATGATATTATCAATCCCAACCGGATTTAGTTTCAGCTAAATATATTCCAGCAAATATGCTGCGAATAGGCTACATGTGGATACTTCACTGATTCCATGAATGTTTGGCAATATTATGTTTTGCCAAATTGATGGTACTACCAAAAATATATAGTTTCCAGTTTCTAAGATGAGTGGTGGGGGTGGGGAAGAGGGGAGGTAGGGGGTGGGTGGTGGTGTTGGGTGGTTGGGAACAGCGACAATGTTTAGTTGCTTAATCAGTGACACATTTGTTATCTATTGTTGACAGTATACGTATACGCATTATTTTAAATTCTTCCTGGACTTTGTGGATTTTGAATATATTTTGAAGTGATTTTAAAAAGACGTTTGAAGATGAACATTTGGAAGAGCGTTGTTGTTGTCCCAATAAATAGTCGTTTTTGTTTGAATGTTTTGATTGTTTGTTTTTACTTACAGGTGACGTCATTTAGTTTGTAGCGGTGGTGTATTATATAACACACTATCAGATTTGTAATGCTGATGGAGGGTGGTTTAAAGCTGATTGCGGTACACAGGATGGTTGTAGAAGAAGCAAGCTGGCATATTGGGGGGTATGCAATAGTGTAGCGGAGGATATAAGGTAGTTGCTGATTGCGATATAATGTCGGGAGCAGCTGGGATTTTGGGGGGGGGGGCGTGCAATCGTGTAGCTGAGGATCGTTTGGTTCGAGGCTATTCTCCGCCAAGATGTTGTGGGAGCAGTGGCATATCTTAAAGTATATCTGTGAAATCGTGTTGCGAGGGTTGGTTCAAAAAATGATCCGGTAGGATGTTGTCTGTTAAAATATAAAATTAACTGTCACTATTGATTTTGATTAGTGATTATTCTTGTGCCATATATTAACAAAATTAAAACAGTTCGAAGAGATATTATATTTTCTTTTTCATCTGCTAATGTCTGTAATTTGTCAAAAAAGTTTAGTCCGTGCATAAGCAAAACATGAAAATTTGCATAATTTTGCTTAGTTGACAGTTACAATTGTTTTATGAATGACTGACACAATAAGCCCGTATACTCATTTTGACAGTTTCTGAGAATAACGCGTCTAACATGCCACGTCCACTAAGTGCGTATATACGGACCAAATGTGGCATATCATATCATTTATCCTTTAGCACGGTAAGTATCCTTTTCAGCTTCGCCCAACGATATCTTGCGTGCCCCATTGAGGAGGTGCAAAGCGAACGTCTGTTTAGAACAGCCGGCGACGTCAATTCGTGTAGAGTGCAACCGTTTGCTCCCAGAGAATGTGGATAAGCTACTGAGACAAAGCTCAACTTAAGGGGCTGCCACTACAATACCTTGTCTTTGCCCAAGGAGTAGAATGTATAAATTACCATATACCATTTTGTTTTTGTTCTAAAACTCTTGGGACACATACGTATGCTGTACTTGCAACTGTTTTTTGAAAACTGAAAACATTGTACAGAAGAAAAGTTTATATGAATATGGGTTATATACAATTTTAATGGACAATTATTGCATTTATAAATGTTGTTGTACGTTGATTTGAACATTTTGAAAATAAAACTAATTAATATCTATGTTATCTTTTCAAAAAACATGCATCAAGAGTAACTAAAGAGCGAAATTTTTTGGAGACAATTGGACCGGTAACTGTAACGGTTATCGTATTTTTTCAGTACCGGTACCGGTAAATTTTGGTACCGGTCGATCCCTGGACACTAGCCTATTCAACGTCATTTTGAAATTTCCTGGACGAAAATCGCCAATAGCCGTTTGTAAGAGCCCGGTTGCCTCAACAATCTATCACAGCTTATGCAACTGACAAATGTAATAGCACCTTTAAGAAATCGTCTTTAGTGACCACAAAATTTATAGTGAATGGTAAAAAATCTACGCCGATTCAACACGAGTTAGTAGGGCCACGATACCAAAGTAGACACTGATTGAAACGGAGCGAGCGGAGTTTCCACTAATAGCATTGCTAGAGGCAAAAATCGTAAAAAATTCTTTTTTGTCAGTCTGTTGAGATCATAACTCATCACCGTAAGGATGGAACTTAACAAATGTTTTGTTTGAACGCATATTCAGTGTATTTGCACTCTTTCAATAGACGGTAAATCCGCCAAACACGTCTTTTGGGTCAAAATAGAACCAAAAAGGGTGAAGGGTCATATTTTGCGAGATTTGGCCATTCAGATATCAATCTCTCGCCATCTATATCTCGAGATAAAGGATTCGCCAAACTGAAGCCTCTTATCGAGACCTGAAACTTTTCTGTTAAGCATTTTTGTCAGAGCTGCCGATTTCGATCAACGAATCAAAATTTAAAAAATATCCAAAAAATGTGAAAATTTCAAAATTTTCACAAAACAAGTTTTTTTTATTTGTTAAGGGAGATCTGTAAAATTATAGGGTCATTTAACTCTTTAAAAAGCTTATTTAATTGCTTTAACACCATATTTGATGTGTTATAAACCAGGTGCCGGCGCAAAATTTGATAAATTTTGACATTATAGTAATCAAATTTAATCATTTTCCCAATATAAATGTATGTAGGTCAATCAATGTGTCTATACGTTTTCGGAGTTGTTAATTACGATAAAAGCATGTATTTGCGTGGTATCCATCAAATAAGGCCTTACAGTAGAGACACTAATGCATAAAAATCAATTTTGAAATTACAATTCAGCTTAAAATTTGTGATTTATAAATTTCAAAACTTTTTATCTTTTTCTGTCATTGGCAGAAGAAATATAGAGTTCTTCGGTTGCCTCTCCCTTGATATATATCAGGGAGCAACCGGAATTCCAGTTCCGGCGAAAATCGTGTTCTGGTTTCGGTTCCAGCAAAAGGCAAAAATCATACCGTAATTCCTGTTTAAAAATTTGTGCTTCAACTTGTGGTCCAAACATGTCACATATATTCAATGATCAAATTCCAAGAAAACAAAACAAAAGATTAACTCAGCAAATTGTCCCGTGAAACGGAAATAGGACATATAATTTCAGTAGGAATTTTTATCTTGACCCTGTAGGAGTTTGTTAACAAAACAAAGCCAAGTCGATGCTTGTGGCTGCTATTTTACCCAGTCAGCAGTCTGCGGTGTATGTTAGAATTAAACCGGTCCAACTATGTATCAGAATATCTGTTATTTAAAAGCACTTAGCTGTAAGATCGGTTAACATAAATTGTGTCAAACACCAGTAAGTGCGTTTATAAACCTTGTAAATCAGTCTACATTGAAGTATAGTAACATATGTGCGACGCAGCCAGAAACTGCATTCTTAGTAATGAACTGTATTTATTGAAACTGTCCGAGCAGTATCATTTTGTCTCATTTACAGCACTCTGATAAGAAAGTGATTATCATCGTCACTTAGTTGAGAGGCACTGATTAATCAACGATAGCACAATATATTGTCTCAGACTACTGACCAGAAAATTATTGAATACCTTCTTTTACATTCTTTTAAAACCATATAAACCCATAATTTCAAACTTCCTACGGAATACCAAGCAGGAAACTTATGTCCAGTAAAAGGGGCGGTTAGAGACAGAACGAAACTGTTGTCTAAGCTCCATGTGTTAGAAGCACAATTCAGTTTGACGCAATTCACGCAAGGACGTATAGCGGAAGACATTTCTCTGTTTTGGGTCTCCAAACTACGACAATTGATCGGTAAATAAACGTTATTAGTTTCCTCAGTCTCTCCAAAATTCCACAGAGGCAGTAATATCATCGCAATACATTAACTTCAATGCAAAAGTTATTTTACTATATTTTAAATCATCAGTACCTTGGTGTATTCCTTCATCTGTTTTACTGTATATAAGTATCGAAGACCAGGTTCCGGTTCCGGTTATTCTCTGATATACATGTCTAAAATGACTGTAGTATTGTCATGGAAGTATTTCCGGTGTATAATTGCTATCACGAAACTTTAAGCGAACTTAAGGAGCTGAATTTGGAACTACGAAATCGTGAATTAGCGCAGCGTAACAACACTAGCTCCGTTTCCCCTTGCTTTTCGAGTTACTAGTTAGTTTTATTACCATGCGTAGCCAGTTTCATAATAAAAATCCTTGATCCATTACTAAGCTCAGTAATATGACTGAATACAAATATTTAGTATATTTTCAATCAAACTATTTCGAATAATTGTCATTTGGGTTTCCGCATCAGTTTAAAACAGCTGATTTGTTTATATATACTTAAAGACTCACCATTTAGTTGAGCAGCCGCCATCGGGTTTCCTCGCTCCCAAAAATATATCCACAGCTGGCCATCCCGGGTCCCTACGCATACCAGAATGTTGATGTTAAACTCCTTAAAGAAAGCTGAATCAGCGGGACTTAGCCCACGGATTGATGCTATTTCGATGATAAAAATGCAGGACACAATGGAGTCCGAAAGTTTCGCTGTACCAGGCGAATCTCCTGAGGTAGAATACATTGAATATTCATCTCGGATTGTGATATATTTTGCTTTATATCTGCAAATCATTAGCTAGTACAATCTGGTAGAAATTAGTACATAAAAAACTTAGTTTTATTGGAAACTTGCAAATAACAATGCTACACGTACCCAGCGGAGCGAATAGAAGTTGAGAGAAATTGTCAGTCATTACTCACTAAACATTCTTAGATATATACAATACTGAGATTCCTAGGGCGAAAACACAATAAGTGTAGCAAATATTTTTGCTTTCATCAAGTAGTATGCCGAAAACACAAAGACCCATTTTAGCCTTCTACGTATTAGTCTGGGAGTAAAATTGTGTACATATCTTAGTCGTCTTGCAGCGTCCCATCGACGTCACGATATTTCGCTTTAATCTTGCTCTTAATAATAGTGCTGACGAAGGCTACTGTGAAGTATCATCCGAAATTTAAGTACGTAAGTTGCCCGTAGCAACATAGCGCAACCCTTGAAGGTCATTTTAAAACCCACTATGCTAAGGGCTGAGGACGGATCTCTGTGGAACTCTGCTCATAACCACCACCGACTCAGACGCAAGGTGTTCTTTTCTCTTCGACAACCTGAAACTACGATTGATTTAATACATCATACTATGACAAATGGCTGAGTAGTCGCCGTTGAATTAATTTTTCGAAAACCTTACAAGTTTTACTGATCGGTCTATTTTTACTTGTTTTAGGATACTTCCCCTCTTAACAACTGGGGTGCCGATGGCGCTGAGCCAATCGATCAGAAAGCAGGGTGTATATTGGTAATCGAAATTATTCTGTTCAGGAGGCATGTCATCATTTATTGGAACTACCGCCCTTTTGTTAAATTAAAATCTTTTGTTCAACCCAGTTTATCAGGCGATCGATTAATACAACGCGACGTAACATTTAAATCACGACACCGAAATGCTATTTCTCGACAAAGTTATAACCGCAATCAAGCCGATAATTTAGTAGTTAACACAGGAGCTGACGATCGGTTCTATATTTGTCGAAACGTTGAAGTTTTTTTCTACAAATGAAGGAGACAACGTGGTTTGCCGTTGCGGAAAACTATAACCTTGACGAATTACTAACGTCGCTAGAGACATGCAAAACTTTGCAGCAGTGCAACTACTAACTCTATCGAGATTGCAGAACGTAGTGACACATAGATACACCTACGCTTTTTGCGTGCATAGCCAATCGGCTCTCGATAGCATAAATCGATAGCTATATGGGGATATCACACAATACCGCACAAGTTAGAACAAAATTAACACCGGCAATAAGTTTCCCACGTCCGAAATCCCCAAGTGCAAGCTATCAGCCTCCCAGGAAAATTAGGAATTTTGGATCGATGAACCATGGGTCTGCCATGCCCCAGTACCGATGGAACCATGGGTAGCAGAGCAAAACCAACACCGTAATGAGTTTCCGATGCCCGACATCCCGCAAGTAAAACTTTTAAACCACCCAGGTCGTCCGAACAAATATTTGAATTTGGGGTAGAGGAACCACGAGGGTGCCATACCTCAAACCCCATCAACCGGATACTTAAATGGAAAAGGAAACAGTTGTGAGCTCCAAATTGGGGGGCTGGCATTTTTTGGCTCCCCCTGGATCATAACAGCTGCTCCCCGGTTCATAACCCTTTGCAAAATTTTATTCTTCCCCGGTTCACCACATCTCGGAAATTTTTTTGTTTCCAATGGGTTCAAAGTACATAAAAATGGATCAAAATTTTTACTAAAATTCCGTTAGGAAACTAAAAATTGCACAAATTTTGTCAAAATTTGCTTCAAAATAGCTTTTTATCTCCATCAAAAGCGGTTTGACAGTGTTTCTGATACGAGTTTTAACAGTTTTTCTCTTGGCAAAATGTCCCCTGACAAAACCGGGCTCCCCCCGGTGGTTCGTAACCATGGGGGTCCTCTGGTTCATATCGCCTGGCAAAATTTTCAGCGAATGGAATGCCCAGAAACGAGGCATCGGAATTTACCGTTTTGCCATGAAATAAAACCAACCAGAGAAAAAAATCGAAAGTTAAGATACAAATAACTTTGCTCCCGTGAAGAGTACTAAATACTAAAATAAGGTAAAAACCCGCGTTTTGCCCTCTGACCCCGAACACTGAGGGCAACAAACCCGCGTACAAGGGAATAACATGAACCGTCCTTTTAAACCGGAATCGAAACCCGGTCTGCGAAACTTATATGTAGTAAAACAGATGAAGGGAGAAATGAAGGCACAGTGAATTAAAAATAACGTTTACATTAAGCTTTATGAATTGCGATAGCATTATTGCTTATCTGGAAATTTGAAGAGACTGAGAAAGCTAATAATGTTTATTTGTCGAAGGTGTTGGTTTTTGCAAAGCAAAAAAGCCTTGCACTATATAGCCCTGCTTGAATTGTGTCAAACTGACAATGTTTGTAACTAAAGATGCTTGCACGGGGCGTAGACTAAACAATTTCGTTCTGTCTCCAATCGCCTCCCCTTACTACACATACGTTTGGTGCATGTTATTCTGCAGGAAACTTAAAATTATTGGTTTATATGGTTCTAAGAGAAAGAATGGTATACTATAATTTTCTGGTGAGTGATCAGAGACATTGTTTAGGCTAGCGTTTGGCAACCAGTGCCCGTCAGCTAATTGATAATGAAGATAACTGACTGATCAGAATGCAATAAATGAGATAATCTGTTATACTGCTCGCACAGTTTCAAAAATACAGTTCATTGACAAGAACTCGCCTCTGTTGCACATAAACGTTGCTTTACTTCAAAGTAGACTGATTTACAAAGTTTGCAAATGCACTGGATAGTACTTGAAGCAGCTTATATTACCCAAGCTTGCACTTAAGTACTTCTCAATTATCCATACTCTGTTATCGTGTTGGACCGGTTTAATTCTAACATACCCCGCAAACTTTTGAATGTGTAAAATAGCTTTTACAAACATCGAGCTGGCTTTGTTTTGCTAATAAACTCCTCCGTGGTTAAGATGAAAAATTCCTGCTGGAATTATGTATCATACTTCTGTTTCACACGGCAATTTGCTGAGTTAATCTTTTCTTTTGTTTGGTTGTATTGGAACTTAATCTTGTGTATATTACATATGCTTGGGCCACAGATGATTCAAAAACGTGTCCCATGTCCGAAAACCCCTAAAAGAAACTTTTCGGCCGCCAAGGACGCCAGAACAAATTTTCGAATTCTGTGTCGAAGCCACGAATACATCAAACCCCATAACTCCAGAACCGGAGCCTTAATCGAAAAACAAAAAGAGCCATCGGCGTTTATCATTTTACTACGAAATAAAGCCAACCTGAGAAAAAAATTCGAAAGTAAGATAAAACTAATATTATTTCCGTTAATGGTACTAAAATAGGGTAAAAAACCTAATTTTTACCTCTGACACCGAATCATGGGGGCGTTATACCTCCTTATCCATGGAACCATGTGTCGCAGAGCAAAACCAACACTGGCAAAGAGTTTTTCATGCTCGAAAACCACCGAACGAACTTTTCAGCTGCCCAGGACTTCTGGCTCTCCAAAATGGGGGGCGCTGGCATTTTTCGTTTCGTCCTGGTTCAAAACACGTGCCCCCGGCATCACACCCCCTGGGAATCATTGTATAAAAGTTTTTGCGATGTTTTATATTAACCGTTGAAGCGAAACAAAAAATATAAAATATGTAATAGCTCGCTGACTCAAAGTATGCCAGAGAAGGAATCCTCAGACCACATATTGCACTTCAGAAAAAGTTTTATACAATGATTTATATTAACCGTTGAAGCGAAACAAAAAATATAAAAAATGTAATAGCTCGTTGACTCAAAGTATGCCGAGAAGGAATCCTCAGACCACATATTGCACTTCAGAAAAACTTTTATACAATGATTTATATTAACCGTTGAAGCGAAACAAAAAAATATAAAAAATGAAAAAGCTAGTTTACTCAAAGTATGCCAGAGAAGGAATCCTCAGACCACATATTGCACTTCAGAAAAACTTTTATACAATGATTTATATTAATTGAAGCGAAACAAAAAATATAAAATATGTAATAGCTCGCTGACTCAAAGTATGCTGGCTGTGCGAAACTTTCTGCCAGAGAAGGAATCCTCAGACCACATATTGCACTTCAGAAAAACTTTTATACAATGATTTATATTAACCGTTGAAGCGAAACAAAAAATATAAAAAATGTAATAGCTCGTTGACTCAAAGTATGCCAGAGAAGGAATCCTCAGACCACATATTGCACTTCAGAAAAACTTTTATACAATGATTTATATTAACCGTTGAAGCGAAACAAAAAATATAAAAAATGTAATAGCTCGTTGACTCAAAGTATGCCAGAGAAGGAATCCTCAGACCACATATTGCACTTCAGAAAAACTTTTATACAATGATTTATATTAACCGTTGAAGCGAAACAAAAAATATAAAAAATGTAATAGCTCGCTGACTCAAAGTATGCCAGAGAAGGAATCCTCAGACCACATATTGCACTTCAGAAAAACTTTTATACAATGATTTATATTAACCGTTGAAGCGAAACAAAAAATATAAAAAATGTAATAGCTCGTTGACTCAAAGTATGCCAGAGAAGGAATCCTCAGACCACATATTGCACTTCAGAAAAACTTTTATACAATGATTTATATTAACCGTTGAAGCGAAACAAAAAATATAAAAATGTAATAGCTCGTTGACTCAAAGTATGGCAGAGAAGGAATCCTCAGACCACATATTGCACTTCAGAAAAACTTTTATACAATGTTTTATATTAACCGTTGAAGCGAAACAAAAAATATAAAAAATGTAATAGCTCGCTGACTCAAAGTATGCCAGAGAAGGAATCCTCAGACCACATATTGCACTTCAGAAAAACTTTTATACAATGATTTATATTAACCGTTGAAGCGAAACAAAAAATATAAAAAATGTAATAGCTCGTTGACTCAAAGTATGCCAGAGAAGGAATCCTCAGACCACATATTGCACTTCAGAAAAACTTTTATACAATGATTTATATTAACCGTTGAAGCGAAACAAAAAATATAAAAAATGTAATAGCTCGCTGACTCAAAGTATGCCAGAGAAGGAATCCTCAGACCACATATTGCACTTCAGAAAAACTTTTATACAATGATTTATATTAACCGTTGAAGCGAAACAAAAAATATAAAAAATGTAATAGCTCGCTGACTCAAAGTATGCCAGAGAAGGAATCCTCAGACCACATATTGCACTTCAGAAAAACTTTTATACAATGATTTATATTAACCGTTGAAGCGAAACAAAAAATATAAAAAATGTAATAGCTCGTTGACTCAAAGTATGCCAGAGAAGGAATCCTCAGACCACATATTGCACTTCAGAAAAACTTTTGTACAATGTTTTATATTAACCGTTGAAGCGAAACAAAAAATATAAAAAATGTAATAGCTCGTTGACTCAAAGTATGCCAGAGAAGGAATCCTCAGACCACATATTGCACTTCAGAAAAACTTTTGTACAATGGTTTATATTAACCGTTGAAGCGAAACAAAAAATATAAAAAATGTAATAGCTCGCTGACTCAAAGTATGCCAGAGAAGGAATCCTCAGACCACATATTGCACTTCAGAAAAACTTTTATACAATGATTTATATTAACCGTTGAAGCGAAACAAAAAATATAAAAAATGTAATAGCTCGTTGACTCAAAGTATGCCAGAGAAGGAATCCTCAGACCACATATTGCACTTCAGAAAAACTTTTGTACAATGGTTTATATTAACCGTTGAAGCGAAACAAAAAATATAAAAAATGTAATAGCTCGTTGACTCAAAGTATGCCAGAGAAGGAATCCTCAGACCACATATTGCACTTCAGAAAAACTTTTGTACAATGTTTTATATTAACCGTTGAAGCGAAACAAAAAATATAAAAAAATGTAATAGCTCGTTGACCGAGGAGGGACGAGGCCCCCAGCACATCAGAAAAACATTTTGTACAATGATTTATATTTAACCGTTAAAGCGAAACAAAAAAATATAAAAAATGTAATAGCTCTACTCAAAGTATGCCAGAGAAGGAATCCTCAGACCACAT
Source organism: Trileptium ribeirensis (assembly GCA_030248225.1). Lineage (NCBI taxonomy): Eukaryota > Metazoa > Nematoda > Enoplea > Enoplida > Thoracostomopsidae > Trileptium > Trileptium ribeirensis. The sequence goes on along the minus strand of JASANE010005600.1, from coordinate 8,496 downwards.
ATTGCACTTCAGAAAAACTTTTATACAATGATTTATATTAACCGTTGAAGCGAAACAAAAAATATAAAAAATGTAATAGCTCGTTGACTCAAAGTATGCCAGAGAAGGAATCCTCAGACCACATATTGCACTTCAGAAAAACTTTTGTACAATGGTTTATATTAACCGTTGAAGCGAAACAAAAAATATAAAAAATGTAATAGCTCGTTGACTCAAAGTATGCCAGAGAAGGAATCCTCAGACCACATATTGCACTTCAGAAAAACTTTTGTACAATGATTTATATTAACCGTTGAAGCGAAACAAAAAATATAAAAAATGTAATAGCTCGTTGACTCAAAGTATGCCAGAGAAGGAATCCTCAGACCACATATTGCACTTTCAGAAAAACTTTTGTGGTCTGAGGATTCCTCTGGCATACTTTGATTGACAAACTATACATTTTGTGTTTTGTTTCGCTTCAACGGTTAATATAAAACATTGTACAAAAGTTTTCTAAACATTCTAAGGATTCCTTCTATCATCTTGAGTCAACGAGCTATTTACATTTTTATATTTTTTTGTTTCGCTTTCGACATTAATATAAACCATTGTACAAAGTTTTTCTAGAAGTGCAAATATGACTAATTTCTACTATCACATACTTTGAGTCAACAAGCTATTACATTTTATATTTTTTGTTTCGCTTAGACAATTAATATAAAACATTGTACAAAAGTTTTTCTGATATGTGGTATAAGATTGCCTTCTCTGGCATACTTTGAGACGACTATTACATTTTTTATATTTTTTGTTTCGCTTTTCAAACAGTTTAATACTGATCATTGCTAAAAGTTTCTGAAGTCCAATATGTGGTCTGAGGATTCCTTCTCTGGCATCTTTGAGTCAACGAGACTATTACATTTTTATATTTTTTGTTTCGCTTGACAGTTTAACTATGAGATCATTTGTCAAAAGTTTCTGAAGTCAATATGTATAATTCCTCTCTGGTATTTAGTCAAGCGAGGTACCTACGTTTTTATATTTTTTGTTTCGCTTCAACAGTTTAATTTTTTTGTAAATCATTGTGAAAAGTTTTCTGAAAGTGCAATCTGCGTTCTGGGGGATCTCTCTGGCACCTTCTTTGAGTCGTCGAGCTCTGACATTTTTTTTATTTTTTTTTGTTTCGCTTCAATTTAGGTTAATTATAAATCATTGTATCAAAGTTTTTCTGAAGTGCAATATGGTTTTCTGAGGATTCCGAAAAAAAAATTTTTTTTTTTTTTTTGAGTCAAAAATTTATTTTTTTTTTTATATTTTTTTTGTTTCAACGGTTAATTATAAACCATTGTACAAAAATTTTTTCTGAAGTACAATATGTAGGTCTGAGGATTCCTTCTCTGGCATCTTGAGTCAACGAGCTATGACCGGTTATATTTTTTTTGTTTCCTTTGGACGTTAATATAAATAATTTGTACAAAAGTTTTTCTGAAGTGCAATATGGTCTGAGGGTATTTTTGGCATACTTTGAGTCAACGAGCTATTACATTTTTTTTATATTTTTTGTTTCGCTAAAAACGGTAATATAAACCATTGTCAAAAGTTTCTGAAGTGCAGATCGTGTTCTTAGTATTTTTATAAGGGATTACTCTTGAGTCAACGAGCTATTACATTTTTTATTTTTTTTGTTTCAGTTTCAAACGGTTAATTTAAATCATTGTGTAAGGATTTTTCTGAAGTGCAATATGTGGTATAAGTATTTGTTCTCTGGCATCTACTTTTAATTGGAGCGAGCTATTACATTTTTTTTTTTTTTTTTTTGTTTCGCTTTTAGAACGGTTAATTTTTATAAACCATTGTTCAAAAGTTTTTCTGGGTTGGAATATGGAGTATAAGGATTGCTTCTTTGTGAGTAGTTTTAGGTCAACAAGCTGTGACCCAGTTTTTATATTTTTGTTTTGTTTCAACGTTTAATATAAACCATTGTACAAAAGTTTTTCTGAAGTGCAATATGCGGTCTGAGGATCCTTTTCTTTCGTACTTTGAGTCAACGAGCTATTTACATTTTTTATATTTTTTGTTTTTTTTTAGCTTCGACAGTTTTCGTGTAAAAATTCATATAAAATCTTTTCTGAAGTGCAATTCTTGGTTATAAGGGGTCCTTCTCTGGCATACTTTTAAGGTGCGGCGAGCTGCTACATTTTTTTTATATTTTTGTTTCGCTTCAACGGTTAGTTATAAATCATTGTATAAAAGTTTTATTTGAAGTGCCCTGTGTCGGTCTGAGGATTCCTTCTCTGGCATACTTTGAGTCAACGAGAGACTATTACATTTTTTCTATTTTTTGTTTCGCTTCAACGGTTTTCATATTAAGAAATCATTCTATAAAAGTTTTAAAGTGCAATATGTATTCTAGTTATTTTCTCTGGCATACTTATAAACAATTACATTTTTTATATTTTTTGTTTCGCTTCAACGGTTAATAGTAATCATTGTATAAAAATTTTTTCTGAAGTCAACTGTGTCGTTCTGATTCTCTCTGGCATATTTTTAATTAGCGAGGTATTACATTTTTAGTATTTTTGTTTCGCCGAACAGTTTTCATATATAAAACATTGTATAAACTTTTTCTGAAGTCCGATATCATTCTAAGGATTCCTTTCTCTGGCATACTTTGAGTCAGCGACTATTGCATTTTTTATATTTTTTTGTTTCGCTTCAACAGTTTAATATAAATCATTGTCTAGAAGTTTCTGAAGTGCAAAGTATGCCAGAGAAGGAATCCTCAGACCACATATTGCACTTTAGAAAAACTTTTATCAAATGATTTATATTAACCGTTAAAACAAAATAGAAAATATAAAAAATGCAATAGCTCGCTGACTGAGGAAGTGTGCAGAGAAGGAATCCTCAGACCACATATTGCACTTTTCAAAAAACTTTTATACAATGTTTTATATTAACCGTTGAAGCGAAACAAAAAATATAAAAATGTAATAGCTCGCTGACTCAAAGTATGCCAGAGAAGGAATCCTCAGACCACATATTGCACTTCAGAAAAACTTTTATACAATGTTTTATATTAACCGTTGAAGCGAAACAAAAAATATAAAAAAATGTAATAGCTCGTTGACTCAAAGTATGCCAGAGAAGGAATCCTCAGACCACATATTGCACTTCAGAAAAACTTTTATACAATGATTAGTATATTAACCGTTAAAGCGAAACAAAAAATTGTAAAAAATGTAATAGCTCGTTGACTCAAAGTATGCCAGAAAAGGAATCCTCAGACCACATATTGCACTTCAGAAAAGCTTTTATACAATGATTTATATTAACCGTTGAAAGCGAAAAAACAAGAAATATAAAAAATGTAATAGCTCGCTGACTCAAAGTATGCCAGAGAAGGAATCCTCAGACCACATATTGCACTTCAGAAAAAACTTTTATACAATGATTTATATTAACCGTTGAAGCGAAACAAAAAATATAAAAAATGTAATAGCTCGTTGACTCAAAGTATGCCAGAGAAAAGGAATCCTCAGACCACATATTGCACTAGAAAAACTTTTGTACAATGGTTATATTAACCGTTGAAGCGAAACAAAATATAAAAAATGTAATAGCTCGTTGACTCAAAGTATGCCAGAAAAGGAATCCTCAGACCACATATTGCACTTCAGAAAAACTTTTGTACAATGGTTTATATTAACCGTTGAAGCGAAACAAAAAATATAAAAAAATGTAATAGCTCGTTGACTCAAAGTATGCCAGAGAAGGAACCTGCCATATTGCACTTCAGAAAAACTTTTATACAATGATTTATATTAACCGTTGAAGCGAAACAAAAAATATAAAAAATGTAATAGCTCGCTGCCAGGGAGAAGGAATCCTCAGACCACATATTGCACTTCAGAAAAACTTTTGTACAATGGTTTATATTAACCGTTGAAGCGAAGCAAAAAATATAAAAAATGTAATAGCTCGTTGACTCAAAGTATGCCAGAGAGGGAATCCTCAGACCACATATTGCCTTCAGAAAAACTTTTGTACAATGGTTTATATTAACCGTTGAAGCGAAACAAAAAATATAAAAAATGTAATAGCTCGTTGACTCAAAGTATGCCAGAGAAGGAATCCTCAGAACCACATATTGCACTTCAGAAAAACTTTTGTACAATGTTTTATATTAACCGTTGAAGCGAAACAAAAAATATAAAAAATGTAATAGTTCGTTGACTCAAAGTATGCCAGAGAAGGAATCCTCAGACCACATATTGCACTTCAGAAAAACTTTTGTACAATGGTTTATATTAACCGTTGAAGCGAAACAAAAAATATAAAAAATGTAATAGCTCGTTGACTCAAAGTATGCCAGAGAAGGAATCCTCAGACCACATATTGCACTTCAGAAAAACTTTTATACAATGTTTTATATTAACCGTTGAAGCGAAACAAAAAATATAAAAAATGTAATAGCTCGTTGACTCAAAGTATGCCAGAGAAGGAATCCTCAGACCACATATTGCACTTCAGAAAAACTTTTATACAATGATTTATATTAACCGTTGAAGCGAAACAAAAAATATAAAAAATGTAATAGCTCGTTGACTCAAAGTATGCCAGAGAAGGAATCTCAGACCACATATTGCACTTCAGAAAAAGCTTTTATACAATGATTTATATTAGCCGTTGAAGCGAAACAAAAAAAATAAAAAATGTAATAGCTCGTTGACTCAAAGTATGCCAGAGAAGGAATCCTCAGACCACATATTGCACTTCAGAAAAACTTTTGTACAATGTTTTATATTAATCGTTGAAGCGAAACAAAAAATATAAAAAATGTAATAGCTCGTTGACTCAAAGTATGCAGGAGAAGGATTCCTCAGACCACATATTGCACTACAGAAAAACTTTTGTACAATGGTTTATATTAACCGTTGAAGCGAAAAAAAAAATATAAAAATGTAATAGCTCGTTGACTCAAAGTATGCCAGAGAAGGATTCCTCAGAACCACGTATTCACTTTCAGAAAAACTTTTGTACAATGTTTTATATTAACCGTTGAAGCGAAACAAAAAATATAAAAAATGTAATAGCTCGTTGACTCAGAGTATGCCAGAGAAGGAATCCTCAGACCACAAAAGTTTTCTGAAGTGCAATATGTGGTCTGGACTTCTCTGGTCTTTTGAGCTTTCTTTTTTTTTTTTTTCTTACTTAATAAAAACATTGTATAAAAGTTTTTTCTGAAGTGAGGTGTGTAATATATCACATACTTTAATTAGACGACTACATTTTTTTATATTTTTTTGTTTCGCTTAGACAGTTTTAATTATAAAATCATTGTATAAAAGTTTTTATGAAGTGTATGTGGTCTGAGGATTCTTTCTGTGCATCTTGAGTAACAAGCTATTACATTTTTTATATTTTCTTTGTTTTTGCTTGGCATTTAAGATATAAATCATTGTATAAAAGTTTTTTTCTGAAGTGCAATATTAATCTAAGGATTCCTTCTCTGGCATCTTTTAATTGGCGTCGTTTTTCTGTTTTTTGTTTCGCTTTAACGGTTAATATAAAATAATTTGTAAAATTTTCTGAAGTGAGATTACTTTCTCGCGTACTTTGAGTCAACATATTACATTTTTTATATTTTTTGTTTCGGCTAAACAGTTTCATATAAACCATTGTATAAAAGTTTTTCTGAAGTGCAATATCTAGTTCTAAGGATTCCTTTCTATGGCATCTTTTGAGCAACGAGCTATTTATATTTTTTATATTTTTTTGTTTCGCTTCAACAGTTTAACTATAAACCATTGTACAAAACTTTTCTGAAGTGCAATATGTGGTCTCTGGATTCCTTCTCTGGCATACTTTGATTAGAAACGAGCTATTCTGCGTTTTTTTACATATTTTTTGTTTCGTTTCAACAGATTAATTATAAGGAAACATTGTACAAAAGTTTTTTTTTCTGAAGTGCAATATTGGTCTCAGGATTTCCTCTCTGGCATCTTAGGGTCAACGAGTTTCTTACATTTTTTATATTTTTTGTTTCGCTTGAGCGGTTAATATTAAACAAATTGCTCAAAAGTTTTCTGAAGTGCAATATGTGGTCTGAGGGGGTCCTTTCTTCTGGCATACTTTTGAGTCAACGAGCTATTACATTTTTTTATATTTTTTGTTTCGCTTTGAACAGATTAATTATAAACATTGTATAAAAGTTTTTCTGAAGTCCATCTGTAATTTATTCTATAATCCATTATTTGAGTCAACGAGCTACTACATTTTTATATTTTTTGTTTCGCTTCAACGATTAAATTATAAATACATTGTAAACGATTTTCTGAAATGCAATATGGTATATGATTTTTTATCAGGCATACTTTGATACAACACTATTACATTTTTTTATATTTTTTGTTTAGTTTCAACAGTTAAGATAAAACATTGTATAAAAGTTTTTCTGAAGTACAATATAGTGGTCTGAGGGTCTATCCCTTCTCTGGCATACTTTTTGAGTCAACGAGCTATTACATTTTTTATATTTTTGTTTCGCTTCAACGGTTAATATGAATCATTTGTATAAAACTTTTCTGAAGTGCAATATGTGGTCTAATATGGTGCCACGAGTCCTACCGTTTTTATATTTTTTTGTTTCGTTTGGAGTTATAAAATAATTTGCTATAAAAAGTTTTTCTGAAGTGCAATATCATTCTGAGGATTCCTTCTATCAAGTTTTTGAGTCAACGAGCCCTACGTTTTCTATTTTTGTTTCGGTTCGACGGTTAAGATATAAACCATTGTACAAAAAATTTTTCTGAAATACAATATATAGGTATAAGGATTCCTTCTATCATACTTTGAGTCAACGACTATTTTGCATTTTTTTATATTTTTTGTTTCAGTTTCAAAGTTTAGGTTTTGGGTATAAATCATTGTACAAAAGTTTCTGAAGTGCAATGTGGTCTGAGATTGTTTTCTGGCATACTTTTTTTTTTGAGTCAACGAGGCTCTACCTTTTATTTTTTGTTTCGTTTCAAACTTATTTAATTAAACCATTGTACAAAATTTTGAAGTGCAATATGGGGTCTGGTATTTTTGAGTCAACGACTATACATTTTTATACTTTCGCTTTCGAACGGTTAATCCCCATCGTTGTGGAGGTGTTGATCAACGAGCTATTACATTTTTTATATTTTTGTTTCGCTTCGACGGTTAACTGCAACCATTGTACAAAAGTTTTTCTGAAGTGCAATATGTGGTTTGAGGATTCTTTCTGGCATACTTTGAGTCAACGAGCTATTACATTTTTTATATTTTTTGTTTCGCTTCCAGACAGTTAATATAAACCATTGTACAAAAGTTTTTCTGAAGTGCAATATGTGGTTTGAGGATTCCTTCTATGACATACTTTGAGTCAACGAGCTATTACATTTTTTTATATTTTTTGTTTCGCTTCAACGGTTAATATAAATCATTGTATAAAAGTTTTTCTGAAGTGCAATATGTGGTCTGAGGATTCCTTCTCTGGCATACTTTGAGTCAGCGAGCTGTTACATTTTTTATATTTTTTGCTTCGCTTCAACGGTTAATATAAAACATTGTATAAAAGTTTTTCTGAAGTGCAATATGTGGTCTGAGGATTCCTTTCTCTGGCATACTTTGAGTCAACGAGCTATTACATTTTTTATATTTTTTGTTTCGCTTCAACGGTTAATATAAATCATTGTATAAAAGTTTTTCTGAAGTGCAATATGTGGTCTGAGGATTCCTTCTCTGGCATACTTTGAGTCAACGAGCTATTACATTTTTTATATTTTTTGTTTCGCTTCAACGGTTAATATAAATCATTGTATAAAAGTTTTTATGAAGTGCAATATGTGGTCTGAGGATTCCTTCTCTGGCATACTTTGAGTCAGCGAGCTATTACATTTTTTATATTTCTTGTTTCGCTTCAACGGTTAATATAAATCATTGTATAAAAGTTTTTCTGAAGTGCAATATGTGGTCTGAGGATTCCTTCTCTGGCATACTTTGAGTCAGCGAGCTATTGCATTTTTTATATTTTTTGTTTCGCTTCAACGGTTAATATAAATCATTGTATAAAAGTTTTTCTGAAGTGCAATATGTGGTCTGAGGATTCCTTCTCTGGCATACTTTGAGTCAACGAGCTATTACATTTTTTTATATTTTTTGTTTCGCTTCAACGGTTAATATAAATCATTGTATGAAAGTTTTTCTGAAGTGCAATATGTGGTCTGAGGATTCCTTCTCTGGCATACTTTGATACAACGAGCTATTACATTTTTTATATTTTTTGTTTCGCTTCAACGGTTAATATAAAACATTGTATAAAAGTTTTTCTGAAGTGCAATATGTGGTCTGAGATTCCTTCTCTGCCATACTTTGAGTCAACAAGCTATTACATTTTTATATTTTTTGTTTTTCGCTTCAACGGTTAATATAAATCATTGTATAAAAGTTTTTCTGAAGTGCAATATGTGGTCTGAGGATTCCTTC
>JASANE010005598.1:0-13851 GCA_030248225.1 Trileptium ribeirensis | reverse complement strand
CGTTCTTCGTTCAGTTACGTATTGCTCCAAAAAGCGAGTAAAGTCAGCCTAAATGTCTTAGTTTCGAAATTTTTGATATCCTAAACTAAACATGTTAGCGACAAAAATTGTTATGCAGCGGTGTGGTTTGACTTATTATCCTATTTTGTCGAAATCGCTCTACGACAACAAAAATCTATTCTTATTTCCTGCAGCCGAGGATCGAAGGATAGTGGCCTTTTGTCACTAGCCAGTTTCATTGGCATTATGCGGCGTTCATGTTATAACGTCCCTGCTGTTTGGACCTTTTATCCCCTGTAGTTGCGACCCTACCGTACAGACAGTCAGGGTGACACCCATACTGTAAATCAATTTCAGAGGGCATACAACACACCCTAGCTACTAATTTTTTCTTTACAGTGTCGTTCACACCCATAGCTACCAATTTGGCGCAAACTAACTGTAACGGACACCGTCTGTAGATGATGCGGTTAGTCAAGTGTGTTGTGTACTTTTTTTATTTTTGATATTTGTGTCCAGGTCATATGAGCGTTTCTGAAATAATGCCGCACACTGTTAATAAGACTGCCAGAAAACAAGGTGTGCTTGACACGGTCGGAAAGTTGCAGTAACCCTAGCTAGTTACCTTTGGAAAAATTTATAAAAAAACATGAGGGCGTCTAAGACACCCTGTTGTCGACAGTTCGCCTGATAATGAGTGGTGTACATAGGTTCCAAACGTTGGGGACACTATAACGTGAACGTCGCATTAGTACACTGTGAAGATTATCCATTATATAGAAACCATGTGGCAAATCAAGATGTGCGCAAACTACATATATATGTTTGTAATTTCAGGTCGATTTGGCTAGGCAATAATTGATGTCGAGAAGGGGGTAGGTGGTTGCCTCGAACGCCCACACCTAAGGGTCGAAACTCTCTCAAGCCAAATCTCCCTCTGCGACGGGCCAAAGGCTCGCGGTAAATTTTAGCAAAAAGTGTAAAATAAGCAAAAATTGGTGTAACATTGATAAAAATTTGGGAAATTAAAGAAAATTTTTCGGAAAATTGGAAAAAATGGGAAACATTTTGAGACCCTTTCAAAACTTACCCCCTCCCAGACAACCAACCGCTCATCTTCCTCCTGATGACCTCCATCTGCCCGTTTACACTATCTACCACCTAAGCCCACGGATCTTCGACACCAAGACTGTAAATGGATGCCAAATTTAACTCTTTTCCTGTTACGCAGTTGATACATTACAGCGTACACTTCAAACATATACGCTCGCAGATAAGATTCTCGTGGCGTGTGCGTTTACACTACAGTGTGAGAACGGGCTTCGGGCCTGATACGAAAGCCATGAAGCGGACCGAGTAGGCCTGTGTGGGTTTCCTTAAATCCGGGTTTGTTTACAAAGGACTATGTTTGAATAGAAATTACCATTTCCAAAATTCTAGGCTGAATTTGGGATAAAGTAGGACATTTTAAAACCAGAGGCTTCTCTGTGATGGTTATATTTTAAAAGCACTTTTCTGAATAATACTGAGATATAGAGGTACGAGTAGGCACAAAAGTGTTCAAATAATAAACATTTATAGAAACTATTTCTATAGCAACTTTGGGAGGTGTCATAATGTTCACCAAGTCCGTAATGTGCAACAGAACTATGAAAGACACCGCAAAACCGACCTGTTCGTTTATAACAATACGGATAAAATATGTATTAATTCGCTGAGTCTTTAACCTGGCTAAGTTCAATGCTAACATAATTTCAATGTAAAACCTATAACCTCTCTACAGGCTTATCTGCTAAAATTAGCGCATTTTGTAGGCAACTATGGCAGATGTCATAACGTTCACGAGTTCCGTAATGTACAACGGAACTATGAAAGATACCGAAAAACCGACCTGTTCGTTTATAACAATACGGATAAAATATGTATTAATTAGCTGGGTCTCTAACCTGGCTAAGGTCCATGCTAACATAAATTCAATGTAAAGCCTATTACTTCTCTACAGCTTTATCTGCTAAAATTAACGCATTCTGTAGACAACTATGGCAGATGTCATAACGTTCACGAAGTCCGTAATGTGCAACAGAACTATGAAAGACACCGCAAAACAGGCCTGTTCGTTTATAACAGTACGGATAAAATAAGTATTAATTCGCTGAGTCTTTAACCTGGCTAAGTTCCATGCTAACATAAATTCAATGTAGAGCTTACTACTTTTCTACAGCTTTATCTGCTAAAATTAACGCATTCTGTAGGTAATTATGGCAGATGTCATAACGTTCACGAGGTCCGTAATGTACAACAGAACTATGAAAGACACCGCAAAACCGACCTGTTCGTTTATAACAATACGGATAAAATAAGTATTAATTCGTTGGGTCTTTAACCTGGCTAAGGTCCATACTAACATAATTTCAATGTAAAACCTATAACCTCTCTACAGGCTTATCTGCTAAAATTAGCGCATTTTGTAGGCAACTATGGCAGATGTCATAACGTTCACGAGTTCCGTAATGTACAACGGAACTATGAAAGATACCGAAAAACCGACCTGTTCGTTTATAACAATACGGATAAAATATGTATTAATTAGCTGGGTCTCTAACCTGGCTAAGGTCCATGCTAACATAAATTCAATGTAAAGCCTATTACTTCTCTACAGCTTTATTTGCTAAAATTAACGCATTCTGTAGGCAACTATGGCAGATGTCATAACGTTCACGAGGTCCATAATGTACAACAGAACTATGAAAGACACCGAAAAACCGATCTGTTCGTTTATAACAATACGGATAAAATATGTATTAATTCGCTGAGTCTTTAACCTGGCTAAGTTCAATGCTAACATAAATTCAATGTAAAGCCTATTACTTCTCTACAGCTTTATTTGCTAAAATTAACGCATTCTGTAGGCAACTATGGCAGATGTCATAACGTTCACGTGTTCCGTAATGTACAACTGAACTATGAAAGACACCCCAAAACAGACCTGTTCGTTTATCACATTACGGATAAAATAAGTATTAATTCGTATGGTCTTTAACTTGGCTAACGTGCATACTGATATAAATTCGATGTAAATACTATTACCTATCTACTGCTTTATCTGTTAAAATTAATGCAGGCGTGGTAGGATTATGCCGGGATGTGTTCTAATCATAGTTATCAGCGACCCACACTGCTAACTGACGGTGCTTGACAGAAGAACAAAATTTTGCAACACGTGTATGTCATTTATTGAATAAATTTATCTTGTTTTTAGCTGTAAACAGACAATTCTGTTTCCTAAAGAGTATATATAAGGTCTGATAATGCGCATTTTTAATCGCAATACTTGGCCCAGTAAATGATTAGCCAATGCGTGGCTTAGCGCTTAGGACTGACTGTGTTCAAATAGGTCATATGTAGGCGAAAATATTTGCCTGAGTGTTTACTTACATTCCTTCGTCGTTCTACCATTTGTTTTTAAAATGGTTTTACAGACACTATAAATTTTGCATTTATAACAATGTACACTGTGGTACTAACACCGTCATGGTCTGTTTATAGGGCTAGTATACTACACCGAGAAATGTGTTTGTGTATCGTGTTACTAACACCGTCAGCAAAATACAATAGGTAAATATAGCCACCATGGCAATGTTGCGGTGCTGACAACTTGCAGAGAAAGCTTGCAAAAGGCAAAGCCTTGGTATCAGAAATTCCGCATAAATATAGTTGTCAAAATCCTAAATTGCCGATACGATGATGGTCAGTAACGCGTAGCATAGAAAATTTTTGCAGCGAATACCCAAAACCAGTAATAATAGAAGCAATGATATTGGGAATACACGAGAGGCAACCACTCAGCTTCTAATCCACAGATATGTAGCATTTCACTACGCTAGCATATATAGCGTAGCTGAACACGCTGTGATCGGGGTTTGTGCTGTAATGGTAGCGCGCTAGTCTTGCAAGCTAGAAATCCGGGTTCGAATACCGGCTGGTCCAATGTATGATCGCTCGTGGATCTTTTCAGATATGTAGTACGTAATGCAGACTGTATATATGTTACACTTGTCTATCAAAGCATAAATAACAATGTAAAGCGAAATTAACTACGATTGTATCTCATCCCTTTTAAACTCAAAGGTATCCTATCTAATTTTCTCTATCAAAACCCCAAAGTTTTGTATTTGTAACCGTATTAAGAGTGTGTAAAGTATTTTATTTGCGATTGTAAATATTTCAGAATCCACTCCTATAAGTATTAAGTGTAGCTATCCTATGGCAGAGTCTGTTCCTCCAATATATAATCTCTAGTTAGTTGTCTTTTAAAGCCATAATATTAATTCTCTGGCTAAATTTATTTATCATCCGAGAGATATTATCGCCCTTTGGTTGTAAAATCCAGAATACTATATAAGTTGGAAATGTCAAATTCGTTATCGAGTTTGTTGTTTGCTAATTTACGTTTAGAAGAAAAATGCATCGGCAACGATGCATGCGATCATTATTAATTATCGAATTGAGATATAATTAAATATTAAAACTTACATACATCCTTTAAATTATTCTAATGAGCTTTGACGGGAAACAGACATAAATTTGGCGACAGTGTCACATTGTTTCGGTACCATTGGTTCATGATAATACTGAGATTATGAGCCAGTTTGACTACAAACGACATACTAAAACAAAACTAGAAGCCGTATTTAAAGCGAAATTATGGGATCAACTGGATCGGACCAGCAGAATTTGGACCAGAGCGACTTATCGATCTATGAACAAGCGAATTAAATTTCACAATTGACTTTTAATATCGGACAAAACGTGACAACTGGATCGGACCAGCAGAATTTGGACCAGAGCGACTTATCGATCTATGAACAAGCGAATTAAATTTCACAATTGACTTTTAATATCGGACAAAACGTGACAACTGGATCGGACCAGCAGACTTTGGACCAAAGCGACTTATCGATTATCTATGAACAAGCGAATTAAATTTCACAATTGACTTTTAATATCGGACAAAACGTGACAACTGGATCGGACCAGCAGAATTTGGACCAGAGCGACCAGATCGATCTATGAACAAGCGAATTAAATTTCACAATTGACTTTTAATATCGGACAAAACGTGAAACAACTTTAGAATCAGGATCCCTATGGTAAAGGTTTCAAATTTTAGCCATTCTTGTATCTACAACATATTCATAGGTAGTTTCCGCATTTCCAGCGTTGAGAATGTGTAAAAATTGTTGTGTGAATTTTTATTACATTTGAACAATCTTACAAATGCTGATGTTGGTGATGAAGACATTTTGTGGACTTTAAGAAAAAAAACGAATTATACTACACAAAAATTTTTAATTACAAAACAGTTAAGCAAAAGCTTCATGTTTACACATAATATTTATCCGTGTTGTACTTTAGTATTGTTTGATATTTGGTTGTAGAAACATTTATGGCTAGTTATTTCAACGATAAACAATTATATTTTCCTTTATACGTCAAATGTCACGACAAAACTTATTCCTGTAAAACGTTGTTAACCTTTGTAAACATTTTGTGTATAAATAAAATAGTACCAATATTTGTACCAAAGGCAGTGAAAAGGAAAGATCATAGTTGGCGGAAGTGCCAGTCGGATTTTGGTAGTAATTAATCAGTCTATTTAAACAGTACCTATCAGTACAAACCAAATTCTTATTAGGTTATACGATTATATAACGATAAAGTAACCTATATAGTATTTAGTTTTTGATCATACCGCCAAGTGGAAACGTTTCTTGATTGAAATCAGTGAAAACAGCCTACGATTTTGATTTACGTTTGTTGGAGTTATTTCGATATAGGTAGGTATCCACTGGAACTGTTTAGTGCGATGCTTTTTTAACTTTAACCAAAGATAGCTAATGATTTTGTGTTAACCGAACGGCAATATCGTATTTAATTGTCAAATTTTAACACATAAATTCCTCTTTGCAAAAATATAAAACTGCACTCAAAATATTTAGCAATATTTTGCAACTCTTAATATCTTAAGATGACAGTCCTTTAGATATACAAATTAGTAAGTATTAATCTATTCCACGTTTTTTAGTATAGTTATACTAATCTTACAACTATGCTAAATAAATACCAGAAATGTTTAAATATTAAATTAAATTTAAATTAAATTTTTAAATAAATACAGTTTAGAATTTTAAATTTTAAGCACAGTATTGTAAATACAAAATAGTTTGTTTCTTGCCACGAAAATTAAAATAATAGCATAATTACGCCTAAATATTTTTACGCTATTAAAGCTTAATATTAAATAATGAATTTTGGTAAATGTTTTCAGTAAGCATACTTATGCTACAAATTAAGCTGAATTACACTAGATTTATATAAAGTTTAACGGAACAATTCAAATCATTTTTTAATCCTAGTTTTAATCAAAAAGTGGGAACTAGGACTTAGCAATATTTTTTCTACAAGAAATCATTTTTACATAATTTTTCAGCTACAACGATAGAATTATATAAAATATAATTCTAATTATTCTTTCTCTAAATCAAATGCACAAATATATACTGATATTTTAGTAGGATATAACTTTTAGCAATGCGTTATGTTTCTCAATTTGAAAACGTATATACAATGGCATATATCTGCCAAATGCATCGGGATTATTCAGAAGCATTTACCAAGGCGTAGCTATAATACTAGATGCTTCGCTTTGACCGATAGATTTCCACTATTAAGAAACATTTAACGATATGTCCTATATTTACAATGTTTGGTTTGCACGCCACACAAAGTTTGTATCAATTACGTAATGTGGTTGAAGTTATCTCTCTTGAGTTTAGCCGTATTATGTAATAAAAATAGGAAAGTTATTGATTACATATATCTTAAAATTGAATATTTTGGTGGCATGAAATTTTGTGGCATATTCGATTCAACCTGGCACGAAACGGACGAATAATTAAGGCCATATTCATATTACGTCCTATCTAAGCGTTTCGATTCGTTCCAATCCGATGTGGTTTCCGTTCAAATTGCATCCGATCCGACACGACCACATTTAATACTTTCCGTATAGTGTGTACCTATGTGTATATACCACATTTGGATGCTATAAAATTGTGCATGTTGTGCCGAATTACATTGAATCGGATATAGTGTGAAAACTATATATACAATACACTTAAAATGGTACCGGATAAGGTCGGATCGGATCGGATACAATATGAACACACCCTGATAGTTGGTACTACCAAAGGTAAACCGAACGGTTAACATTTTAATTTTTCGAGCAACAGAAACTCAATTGCCACTTGTTTCGTACAGACACTGCTTGACTCTTAAGGATCTATTTTTGCGACAATTGCAGAGTTACTCCTGATGATTTGGCATAACTCTAAGAGATTGTATAATTCGGATAACATAAAATCCATTTAATTTGACACGAGGTGTTAAAAAATATTTTCGCCTAATACGGAAGGGCTGTTCTCGAAAAGTCACGGTCTAAGAAATGGACTTTGCGGATAAACTGTAAAAATATTGCATCCCAAAAGAGTAATAAACATCAAAATAAAATAAATTCGGATAACATAAAATCCATTTAATTTGACACGAGGTGTTAAAAAATATTTTCGCCTAATACGGAAGGGCTGTTCTCGAAAAGTCAAGGTCTAAGGAATGGACTTTGCGGATAAACTGTAAATATATTGCATCCCAAAAGAGTAATAAACATCAAAATAAAATAAATTCGGATAACATAAAATCTATTTAATTTGACACGAGGTGTTAAAAAATATTTTCGCCTAATACGGAAGGGCTGTTCTCGAAAAGTCAAGGTCTAAGAAATGGACTTTGCGGATAAACTGTAAAAATATTGCATCCCAAAAGAGTAATAAACATCAAAATAAAATAAATTCGGATAACATAAAATCCATTTAATTTGACACGAGGTGTTAAAAAATATTTTCGCCTAATACGGAAGGGCTGTTCTCGAAAAGTCACGGTCTAAGAAATGGACTTTGCGGATAAACTGTAAAAATATTGCATCCCAAAAGAGTAATAAACATCAAAATAAAATAAATTCGGATAACATAAAATCCATTTAATTTGACACGAGGTGTTACAAAATATTTTCGCCTAATACGGAAGGGCTGTTCTCGAAAAGTCAAGGTTTAAGAAATGGACTTTGCGGATAAACTGTAAAAATATTGCATCCCAAAAGAGTAATAAACATCAAAATAAAATAAATTCGGATAACATTTCCTTCGTTGAGTTTATGATTTATCACCAAGTCTATATCGTCAAGTATTTTGCACTAGCTATGTGATTTTAACTACAAGACCCAACTACCGACAACAGTTGCTGGGTATGTTCTTGACAGACACAATTTTAAATATATACCTATTGCGTTTTAGCTTAAAGGGCACACGAAACTTTACTTAGTAATTCGACCCAAAAATATTTAAAGGTTGTTATAATTATAATAAAATATAGAATACATTAGAAGTGTCAAAATATTGTTATATATAAGTAAACTTAGGAAACGCTTTATAATTTTATAATAAATGAAAAAATTTATAGTAAAAAATAAAAATAAGAACCTATAAAAAGGTAAATAAATACAAAAAATAATATATAAACTCAAAAATCATATGGGTAAATACGATAATGTGTGCGCTTTACAATGTACTTCAACGAGTTACACTGTAAAGCTTGTCGCTGCATTTCTGACCATTCTTGCACTGGTCAACTTTGCAAATAGCTCATTTGAGCAGCAGCTGGATTTGTCTACAGCGGCTGTAGAGCCAGCGTTAGCAAGGCAACCCTTGTTGGAGGTCAGGAACCGTGGGCCTAAAAACAATAATAATGATGATCGATCTTGGTACAGTCCATATTTGCCACAAATCGATATCGACGAATATCCAATGCAATTGCTCAGTCAACCGCATGATGACTCGCTGTGCTCGGAGGATAGTTGTCATAACGGCGGGATTTGTGTCCGCAACGAAACCTTAGGCTTAGCGTCCTGCAGGTGTCCAGATGGATTTGAGGGTAATTGCATTGAATTTTATTGTAGCTTGCAATGACAAACTTTATCTAAGTTTGGCTACACGGTTAAATTCTAAATTGTGTTCTAACATTATTTTTTGGACTTTTAATATATATATAATGTCATATATATTTAGTTTCGAAGCGTCGGGCTGTGACATTGTTTTCGTGTTTTGTCACATTGTGCAACATAAGTTAAGTTGAGTTGGACTGCCAAAATGTACATGCAATAGATCATACTTGATGAATGTAACACCGGTAGTCTGCTCATATTTACCTAACCGAAAGGAGGTCCCGAAAATGGAGGCCCCGAAAGCGTCTCAGATCAATATGACCACATTCACATTTAAGGCGAAACAAACTAATGATAGTTGAACTTATGCATCGTTGACCTTAAGATGTGTGCAGCAGGATTTTGTCACAGTCTGCCGCTGCTCTAAAGCCATGCTTGGCTAGCCGCGGCTCTAAAGCCATGCTTGACTAGCCGCGGTCAGACAGTGTGACATTTTTTGGGCCCAGCCAGACCCTACAAATATATTTAAATAGTAAAGTATGGCTGACAAATTGTCACAAGGGCTGAAATGGGCTCTAGAAGCCAGAAATATACGACGACAATGGAAATTCGCTAAAAAATGGAAATTAATAGTCATGATCATATATATGTAAAACATCGTTCCAGTTACACTAGCACAATTTTCATGCATGAAAAAGCATGTTTTACATAGCTACTTGGTTGGCTTGTAAAAGGCGCTTAAACAAAAATTTGGAAAATAGCGATATTTACTTATGTATTTTGCTTGAATTTATGCGCTTTGCTTTTAATTACTACTAATCTTGCCTTTTTTGGGCCTAGAGCTAAAATTTTTCGATGTAACACAACCTGCTAATCTAAATGTAATAAATATTTTTTCAGTAGCCCGTCCCGGCTATCAAACCCTGAGACATAGCCACTTCCGGCCCGTACAAACATACTAGCATAGCTTAGCTATTTATTTTATTTATGAAGGGCCGGATGTGTCTGTGCGTTTTTGTCGCTAGCCGGAATGGCTCTGTGACAGAATTCGGCCCTAGGTGCACACATCTTAAGGTAAATGATGCATTAATTCCTACAAAATGAAACTTTAAAAATTTTCCTCTCTTTTGTATCGCGAATTTTTTGCGACATTGTAAAGAGCATTTGGTCTACACGCTTGCCTACCATGGAAAACTGTATACAATCATATCGTTGTGTCTTTAAGCAAAAATTCAGAACTCATGTGTGTCGGGACACCTGTTTTGTATTTATTTTGTGATAACAACTATGCATGCTCGTGTACCCAATTTTTATTCAACAATAAAACACGTTTAAAACAACGAGCTAACACCATGTTTTAATTATTCTAATAAATGCTTATGAAGAAGTCATCTCATTTTTAATCGCGGACGTTGTCGCGTAATCTCCAGTCAAAGCCCACGACCAACCTGCGATGTGCTACTGGTAAAAAATTTCGTTGCGCTATTTGACGCTGAAAAACTATTACCGGAATATCCGGATTTGAAGTTTGGGGCATATTTATAATTTTTTATTATATATATGTAGATATATGTTATACAATATTTACGTATGAGAAAAATTATCACCGGAATACCCGGATTTGGAGATTGGGGCATATTTATAATTTTTGTTATATATATGTAGATATATGTTATACAATATATACGTATGAGAAAAATTATCACCGGAATACCCGGATTTGGAGATTGGGGCATATTTATAATTTTTTATTATATATATGTAGATATATGTTATACCATATTTACGTATGAGAAAAATTATCACCGGAATACCCGGATTTGGAGATTGGGGCATATTTATAATTTTTGTTATAGATATGTAGATATATGTTATACAATATATACGTATGAGAAAAATTATCACCGGAATACCCGGATTTGGAAATTGGGGCATGCTTATAATTTTTTGTTATATATATGTAGATATATGTTATACCATATTTACGTATGAGAAAAATTATCACCTGAATGCCCGGATTTGGAAATTGGGGCATATTTATAATTTTTTGTTATATATACGTAGATATATGTTATACAATATATACGTATGAGAAAAATTATCACCGGAATACCCGGATTTGGAGATTGGGGCATATTTATAATTTTTTGTTACATATATGTAGATATATGTTATACAATATATACGTATGAGATAAATTATCACCGGAATACCCGGATTTGGAGATTGGGGCATATTTATAATTTTTTGTTATATATACGTAGATATATGTTATACAATATATACGTATGAGAAAAATTATCACCGGAATACCCGGATTTGGAGATTGGGGCATATTTATAATTTTTTGTTATATATATGTAGATATATGTTATACGATATTTAGTATGAGAAAAATTATCACCGGAATACCCGGATTTGGAGATTGGGGCATATTTATAATTTTTTGTTATATATACGTAGATATATGTTATACAATATATACGTATGAGAATGTCATGTAAATATCAGCTGGATACGATGCATACAAATTAGAAGATAACACAATGTGCAACTGGGTAATTTGGTGAAAAAAATTAAATGTGGCTAACCCAATTCGATACAAAACAGTTAACTAATGAGTATATATATTTAAAAATTTCAATTTTTGTTATCAACTATATTACTGCTGTTAGAATTTTTACCGCCCGGTATTCATACGAGATTGTCCGTCAAAGACAGCACTAGACCTGTCTGTAGTTCTTTGACACCAGAGGTAGCTCAACCTACACAATTCGACACCGCGAAATTTTTAGTAAAATTGAACCAGGGGTAACTCAACCTACGCAATTAGACACAACCAAATTTTTTAGTTAACAACTATATTACTGCTGTTCGAATTTGTACACTCTGCTGTTGGTGCGAGATTGTCCGTCAAAGGCAGTACTAGACCTGTCTGTAGTTCTTTGACACCAGAGGTAGCTCAACCTACACAATTCGACACCGCGAAATTTTTAGTAAAATTGAACCAGGGGTAACTCAACCTACGCAATTAGACACAACCAAATTTTTTAGTTAACAACTATATTACTGCTGTTCGAATTTGTACACTCTGCTGTTGGTGCGAGATTGTCCGTCAAAGGCAGTACTAGACCTGTCTGTAGTTCTTTGACACCAGAGGTAGCTCAACCTACACAATTCGACACCGCGAAATTTTTAGTAATATTGAACAAGGGGTAACTCACTCTACGCAATTCGACACCGCGAAATGTTTAGTAAAATTGAACCAGGGGTAACTTAACCTACGCAAATCGACACCGCGAAATTTTAGTAAAATTGAACCAGGGGTAACTCAACCTACATAATTCGACACCCGAAATTTTTAGTAAAAGTGAACCAGGGGTAACTGAACCTAGGTAATTCGACACCGCGAAATTTTTAGTAAAAGTGAACCAGGGGTAAGTCAACATACACAATTCGACACCGCGAAATTGTTAGTAAAATTGAACCAGGGGTAACTCAACTAGCGCAATTCGACACCGCGAAATTTTTAGTAAAAGTGAACCAGGGGTAAGTCAACATACACAATTCGACACCGTGAAATTGTTAGTAAAATTGAACCAGCGGTAGCTCAACTAGCGCAATTCGACACCGCGAAAATTTTTAGTAAAATTGAACCAGGGGTAAGTCAACCTATGCAATTCGACACCGCGAAATTGTTAGTAAAATTGAACCAGAGGTAACTCAACTTAGGCAATTCGACACCGCGAAATTTTAGTAAAATTAAACCAGGGGTAACTCAACCTATGCAATTCGACACCGCGAAATTTTTAGCAAAGTTGAACAAGGGGGTAAGTCACTATGCGCAATTCGACACCGCGAGGTTATAGTAAAATTAAACACGGGATAACTGAACCTACGCAATTCGACACCGCGAAATTTTTAGTAAAATTGAACCAGGAGTAACTTAACCTACGCAAATCGACACTCGAAATTTTTAGTAAACTGAATAACTCAACCTGCGCAATTCCACACCGCGAAATTTTTCGTAAAATTGAACCAGGGGTAACTTAACCTACACAAATCGACACCGCGAAATTTTAGTAAACTTGAACCAGGGGTAACTTAACCTACACAATTCGACACCCGAAATTTTTAGTAAACTGAATAACTCAACCTGCGCAATTCCACACCGCGAAATTTTTAGTAAAATTGAACCAGTAGTAACTGAACCTACACAATTCGACACCGCGAAATTTTTAGTAAAATTGAACCAGGGGTAAGTCAACCTACGCAACTCGACATCGCGAAATTGTTAGTAAAATTGAACCAGAGGTAACTCAACCAGTGCAATTCGACACCGCGAAATTTTTAGTAAAATTGAACCAGCGGTAACTGAACCTAGGTAATTCGACACCGCGAAATTTTTAGTTAAATAGAACAAGGGGTAAGTCAACCTAAGCAGTTCGACACCGCGAAATTTTTAGTAAAATTGAACCAGAGGTAACTCAACCAGTGCAATTCGACATCGCGAAATTTTTAGTAAAATTGAACCAGCGGTAACTGAACCTAGGTAATTCGACACCGGGAAATTTTTGGTGAAATGGAACAAGTGGTAAGTCGACCTATCCGTTCGACACCGCCAAAATTTTTTGCAAAGTTGAACCAGGGGTAACTCACCATACGCAATTCGACACCGCGAGGTTATAGTAAAATTAAACACGGGATAACTGAACCTACGCAATTCAACACCGCGAAATTTTTAGTAAAATTGAACCAGGAGTAACTTAACCTACGCAAATCGACACTCGAAATTT